>JAOANK020516252.1:0-12623 GCA_026257165.2 Telfairia occidentalis
CATATTTTCATAACAAACCCAACTTCAAGAAACCCAACATCAAACAATGAACACATTATTAAACCAGAGTCCACATTCACACCTCTGCAATCCAAGAATACACTAGCACATATTCCAGTAATCAATGAGAAGAACAGACTTACCAAATCTGGAGCAATATCCACACAATAAGAGGCCAAGAGCAACAAACAACAATTAAAATTACAGCAGCCGCAACTCCCAAATTCCAAAAAAATGAGAAGAGCAAACTTACCAAATCTGTTGTACTGGTGGTTAATAAAGAAATATGTACAGCAGAGGGCTTTAATCTCCTTAAAGAAAGCGAGATACCCGCGCCTTAACCTAATTGTTTATGTATTTGTCTCTCAATATTTACTTCAATTTCCTCTATTATTTGTAATTTCTTCCATCATTAGTTAAAAAAACTACACTTTGCATCACTTTAATTCTACCTAATTTATGACGAATGAAGGAAGATCCAACATGGGAATGAAGATTAGGGTATTGTAGCCAAAGATGACTTGCGTTCAGGCTACAACTCCATGAATGGATTTGAAGCACTGCTTTATCCTTAATAATTAAATAATCCAATTCATAAGCTATTATCAACTTGATGTAAGAAAATGGCATGAGTAAATGTTGAGATGAAATTCAAACTATAGCAAGCAAATTTTTACATTATCTTCACACAAGATGAGTCTGCCTTTCGAGAGTATAAGTGTTTAAGATGTTGGAATGGTGTTGAAGAAGCATTTCTTTTCTTTTGTAGTTGACTTCACTTACCATCTGGCCAAAAATAAATACTAGATAAGCGTACAATATGCTAAAGTGATAAATTCTTTAAGGAATTTATATCCATACCTTAATGAAAATATCATATGTATTTGTTATACAGGCACAACTTATGGAAAAAATGTTTGGCAACCGAAGACCTAACTATTAGCATGGAGAATATTTGAAAAATAATAAATGAAAACATTTTTGAAGAGTAAGAGAAATACTACAGCATACTGAAACTTCATGCTACCGTTATAGACTATATATTTGAACCTTTTGAATTCCAGTCTGGTTTGACACTATGGTCCTTGAACAAGCATTTTGTCACTGAACTATAAATTGAAAGCACAATGAGCACTAGTATAGCATTTTCCATCTTACTGTTCCATGATACTTCCCTAAATAGCAAGTTTAAAACCACAATCATATAGCTAACCAAAAAATCGACCATTCCAAACTACTAAACTTGTTGTAAACAAACAAAATTAGCTAAAAATGTTTAAATAGAACATGACAACCAACAAAAGATAAATTAAACAAAAATACTAAAACAAATATCAAACTAGAAGTAGAATTGAAGACTAATCAGATGGATATTACACATTAAAGAAGCAGCCAAAATAAAAGGAATTATCAAGAAATTCATTGCACAAATCAGCAGCTAAGTCAAAGACAAGTTAGAGATAAATCAAAAACTAAATTAAAGGAAATACATTAAGCAATTACCTCATTCCAAGATAGAAATTGCTCCCAACGGCTACGGTCTTAAACAATAGATTTACTTCCTTAAATGGCCAAAAAATACATTCCCTCTTTGTACCATTATCTCTTCTATAATTTTTGTAAATGACAAAATCAATTAGCAAGATTGATTCCAGATCCAGTTGATTCTAAGGCTTCCAATTTTCTTTAGTTTCTTTACCTTACATGTGTATTTAAAAGAAATCAATCTTATCTCTTGTAGGTAATTGGAATGAGCTCATCTTAATCAAATATTCAAGATATTTTCTCAACAACATACTTGCTTTTCAACCAACCTAAATTATCATGTTACCATACTCAAACTAATCATCAAATTCAACATACAAAAGCACCAAATACATAATCCAATTTCAATATCAAGAATTCATAAATACGCATGTGTGTGATGTATTTACATGATGTGTACACATCATGTAAATACATCACACACAATAACCACCACACACATCTGGCGATCCAGGTTGTGGTTTACGTCGTTGTAGGGAGAAAGATTGAGAGGGAGCAAGTCACGCCGCACCCCAGAGCCTTGTGCGGGCTTTGGTTGGCCGTCTTTGGAGCTCACCACGGATGCAGCTCGCCAGAGAGGAAAAGGAAGAAGAGGAGGAGGTAAGGCAGTGGCGTCAAATCAAACGAGGAGCGACGACGGATAGAGCAGTGGGAGGCGACTAAACAAATGCGAGAGAGGGGGCGAGGATTTTCGTGAGGTGAACTTTTTAGGGGAGCTTTTCTTTAGGTTTAAAAATTACTTTTTTTTAGTTAGATACCATTCGTTACGTTTTCTTACAGTCATTAAATGTCGTTAATTCTTGATGTTTAAAAAACGTCATAAATTATGAAAATTACGTAAACCTCCGTTTTTTTATGCCAAAAACGTGCCTCCAACCATTACTGACATTTTTTTTTCATCTACTTTTTCTTATTTATAGGTGGCATCATTAAATATCAAAATTGTAGTAGTGATCATTTTAATGAGGAATAAAAGGTTCCATGCTCGTGTATTAGAATGATATTGATAAATCAATCTATTCATGTTAACATTTTTGAAGCAATGTGACTTTGCGTACTTTCCAATAATCCATAATTTTTTTATTGATTAATAAATTAGTATCTCTTTTTAAATTAATAAATTATTAATTTATTGATTAATTAATGCCTCTTTAAACTAATAAACTTACTTGGTCTCGATATTATTAATTTATAGAGATTTTACTAATAACACTTCAACAAAGTTACATAAAGTTGGCTAGATATCAAATTATAATGTTTCATAAGATCAAAATTTTGTTTGATATTATTCTTTAAAATGTATAAAAGCTTAAAATTAGGTGTGATTCATTTGACACAATAATAAGTTTTCTCGACTCATCGTTCCACTTATTCAGTGCCAAAAAGAAAAAAAAAAAACATTTATCTTGAGCGTATTTTCTCTTTCTCCATAGGGGCAAATCCACGTTGGGGCGAGAAGGCATGCGCCCCCCTTGATTTTTTTTCTTATATTGGTTTAACCCTATAGTTTATTGAAGACTGCAAATGTTTTTATATATTTTTTAACCAAAAAGTTTAATGTGGCCCCAGCATGTTAGTCACATGCCTTCCTTATCAAGTCTTAGATCTTGTATTAAAAAATCCCATCAAGTGCGCTACAAACATTATTTTGTTCTATATTTTATAATAAAATATTTCTATTTCCAAATTTATTTTTAAAATTATAAATAAAAAAAATTAAAATAGGTTTTTTCTTTTTGCATTTTAAAATTTCTATTTTTATTGTGATACAATTTTTTTTTAAAAATTTTCACATACTTTTTCAAATAAATTTCTCTCTAATTTTTTTCTCTTTCTAAATTTCGTTATCTAATTTTTATTTCTCTTTCTTTTCTAATGCATCTCTCACTTTCATCTTTAAAATCTTTTATATTTTTCTCAAACTTTTCACTTTCTAAAATTTATTTTCTTCGAACTTATTTCTATCTCTAACATATGTCTCTCTAAAATATCTCTGTTTATATTTTTTCTCTCTCTAATTTATTAAGACTCTAACTAATAAATATAACTATTTTTTTTCTAAATTTTTCTCTTTAAATCTTCTCTCACCAGAACTTTCTTTATCTTTCTAACAAATCTTTCTTTTGTTTAACAAATATTCTATTTTCAACTTTTTTGTCCTTTAAAATTTCTCTTATTCTCTCCAACATTTTTAATTTCTTATCTTTTATTAATATATTTTATCTAATATATCTCTCACTTTTAACTCTTATTCATTTTTTTTTCTCCTTAACTTTTTTCTTTACAAAAACTTATCTCTACGATATCTCAACTTTTCAACTAACATTTCAAAAAATAGAAAC
This sequence comes from Telfairia occidentalis, assembly GCA_026257165.2. Classification (NCBI taxonomy): domain Eukaryota; kingdom Viridiplantae; phylum Streptophyta; class Magnoliopsida; order Cucurbitales; family Cucurbitaceae; genus Telfairia; species Telfairia occidentalis. The sequence continues at coordinate 3,888 of JAOANK020516252.1, forward strand.
AAAAAATTTTCGATACAAATGGTCTTTAGTATTACATAATTTTAATATTTTATAGTAATACATCTAAAACTATATTCAATTTGGGTCCCCAATATAAATTTCTAGATTAGGCGCTAATAATTATGCATCTAAAACTATATTCAATGTGTGCCCCCTAACATAAATTTCTGGATCCGCCCTTGTTTCTCCATGTTTAGTAGATTTGTCTTATCTTTAACTTTGACCATGCACAAATAATCCTTAGACATCCTAGGAAGAGGCCTCTCTTTCAGAAGTTGCAAAGAGTACATTATACAAGGCTTGATGTGCTCTTATTTAGCGTTTATTAGCATGTCTTCATTACCTAAGGATGAAATTATTGTTATTCTCGACGATATATTGTCAAAATTCACATACGTCGATGTGATATGATTAGATTAAAGAGTTCAGGTTTCATAATAAATATAACAAACAAAATATTGTGATTTTTTTTATTGTTGAAGATGAGGATGAAAACCGCCAAGACACGTGGGCAAACCTAGCAACACCGCGTGTACAAGCACACCTCAAGCATAACCGATGTGAAACATGACACCTTAGCTCAGTTAATGTGGGGCGAGCTTAGAAAACGGGATGGATTCCTAAAATCACTCCAGATTGGACGTGAAGGGATAAATTCACTCCCCGAATCACTCTGCCTCTAATCAGCCGCATATCATAGCCGATTAAGAGGAATTCACCACTGTTGTATCACACCTGCTCAAGTATAAATACTGAAGCAAATAACATTGGAAGTTACACAATAAGATCTTAAGAGAATCATTACTTATCCCTTCTGCCTTACTGACTTGAGCGTCGGAGTGTGGTACTCACCACCTCACCTCACCTCGTCCTTTTCTTACATGCCCGAGGTAACCTGAGATGCAGTCCATATCAGCAAGTAGGGTTTCTCGTGCATCAACATTTGGCACCGTCTGTGGGGTACCGAAGAGTCAACCTAATTCCTTAATATGACAAGATCGAGTTCGACTAGTTAGAAAGTGATAGACATTGGTCACAGCCTAACAATGAAAGAATAACTACTATGCAACCCGACCCACCCCATCCGATTAGGAGAGGAGGAGGGGTTGTGGGCTCTAGACAGCTGCGGCACAAATCGAGGCCTTGCAAGTTATGGTCTGAGACCAAACAAAGGTCATCCAGGCTGTACAGGCACAAGTACAGGCATTAACAAGCCACGCCCAGTTCGCGTAGGAGCAACCTCAGGAGTCGGAAGCTGGCGATGCAGTAGCAAGAACCTCAGAGGTCATACCTTAGGGTAGCGAGCGCCAAGCAGGAGCACCCATACGTAGCAAGTATGCAAGCTTCGAGCTTTGCACGAATCAGTCCATAAGTCAGAGCCACCCGCAGGTCAGCTCGCAGCGAAACTTGGCCTTGTGGGACAAGATCGAGGCAAAAAAGCGGGAGTGAAACGCGTCCAGCAGTAGAAGCCGTTACAGAGTAGATTGGGAAGATGCTCTAGAAAAGGTTTGAGTAGAGCTCAAAGGTCTGCAGAAGGAGACTACCACCGAGAAAGCCCCAGGGATGGCCACAGCAAAGTACATCCTACAGCCGGGATTAAAACTGTTCACTAAAGAGGTAATGAACATAAAGATCCTGAAGAAATTTAATGACTCCACCATGAAACCATATGATGGGACAACCGACCCCGTCGACCATGTCGACACCTACTAGTCAAGATGGAATTACACCGGGTGTCGGACGCCATTTGGTGCCGCACCTTCCCTTTCACCCTGACAGAGGCCGCACGAGCCTTGTATCAGAAACTAAAACCAGGGGTAATATTGACTTTTCAAGAATTGGCTAAAATTTTCGTGGACCAATTCCTCAGAAGCAACAAGAACCGACGCCCTTCCAACCATTTGATGGTTCAGTACCAGAAAGAGGGAGAAACGCTGCGATAATTCGTCACTTGGTTCAGGCGTGAAGCACTGCGTGTGGTGACTACTCGGATGAGGTAATCATAGTCGCGTTCACCAGGTGCTACAAGCACTTAGAAATGCTACAATATATCACCATTAATAAGTCAAAGACGTTCGCAGAAGTCCTCTCCCACACTAATGGCCTTATGATGGTTAAAGACCTGCTCATCTAAAAAAAAAATTGATAACCGCGATATCCGTGCCATCGTCTCACAGGTCGAAGGATAAAACTGTCCCCTCTGTCTCTTTGCGACAATGCGATGCACACTAGAGTGAGAGACGAGATGAGAGACAGGATGAGAAGTGCTCCAGTAGAGGGCCAAAATTAGAGAAGTACACCCCTATGACTGTCCATTGCAGAGATCTATGCGGTGGTAGAAAAGGTAAGTACGTTCATCCTGCCAAATAAACTAAAAACGGGGTCGCGTAGATGTGATCAATCGAAATATTACCGGTTTCACAGAGACCATGGCCATGACACGTCCGACTGCTACGAACTGAAGGAACAAATCGAAACCTCATCAAGAAAGGGTACCTCAAGAAATTTGTGGCACAAAGATGAGCAAGTGATGCCCCTATGGATGTAGAACGAGAAAGGTCTCGATCACCCAGGAAAGACTGCCCCGCTGAAATGCACACCATCTTCAGAGGTTGGTCAGGGGGCCATTCCGAACAGAAGACTAAGTCCATAGCCAGGGAAGCACGGGATGGAGTATGCCTTACTTTGGCCGTTAAACCCTCGCTGCCTATCACTTTTAATGATGAAGATGCCATAGCCCTCACAATGACGCACTTGTCATTCGTGCCGACATCGCCCACATGAAGGTCTTCCGCGTTCTTGTCGATGGTGGGGCCTCCACCAATATTCTTTCATACTCTACATATTCCAAGCTGAGATGGCAGCGAAGCCAGTTGAAGCCTAGTTCGACTCCTTTGGTTGGCTTCTCAAGAGAGCGTAACCCTGGGAGGGACCAACTTAGGTAACAAAAGTACTTGAGTTCATGGTAGTGGATGGTACCTCAACTTACAATGCTATCCTAGGTCAGCCTACCATCCATCAGTTGCGTGCTATACCCTCCACTTTCCACCAGGCAATGAAGTTTCGAAAGCCCAATGGCGTGGGGGTAGTTTGAGGGGAGCAACGTGCCTCACGGGAATGCTACATGCTGGCTATGAAGGGCACACCGACCACATGCCTCGTAGATTCGCATTCCCCGATGAAACCGAACGAGATACTTGTCCAGCTGAGGAGCTCGAACTTGTGCCCCTTCTCAGCCTGGATAAACATGTCAATATTGGCACCAAGTTGGGGGCCCTATAGAAGGATAGGCTCATCAAATTCCTCCGTGATAATGCATATGTTTTTGCATGGTCATAAGAGGACATGCCCGAGATAAATCCCGATATCATGGTACACTGGCTTAACATCGACCCGGCCCATCGGCCAGTGAAGCAGAAACGTCGGCTAGTTGATGCTACATGCAACGTAGTCATACAAGCCGAAGTGAAGAAGCTCCAAGATGCCAATTTTATCAAGGAAGCATACTATCCCGAGTGGCTCTCCAACATGGTATTGGTAAAGAAAGCAAATGGGAAATGGCGCATGTGTGTAGATTTCACAAATTTGAATAAAGCTTGTCCTAAAGACAACTTCCCACTGCCCAGAATAGACCAGTTGGTTGATGCCACGACATGGCACGAGCTCTTGACCTTCATGGATGCCTACTCTGAATACAACCAAATCAAAATGCATGTCCTGAACCAGGAACACACGTCCTTCATCACTGACCAGGGGTTGTTCTGCTACAAAGTAATGTTTTTCAGCCTTAAAAACGCTGGAGCCACATACCGACGCATGGTTAATAAGATGTTTGCTGCCCAAATCGGTCCCAACATGGAGGTCTACGTGGACGACATGCTAGTGAAAAGCGTCACTTCATATCAGCACGGGGCTGACCTCTCTGAAGCTTTTAATGCCCTTCGACTATATCGAATGAAGCTAAACCCTACGAAGTGCGCTTTTAGCGTTCTTGGGGTTCATGGTCCACCAACGCGGAATTGAGGCCAGACAAGATAAAAGCAGTTCTAGACCTAGATGCACTGAAGAACCTCAAGCAACTTCAAGGCCGTAACAGACGAATCACAACCCTCAACAGATTCGTGCCACGGGTCACCGATAGATGTCTCATCTTCTTCAAAGTCTTAAGAAAAAAAAGAGTCATTCGAGTGGACCAAAGAATGTGACCAAGCTTTAGGACAGCTAAAGGAGTATTTGAGCTTGGTGCCACTACTCGCGAAACCCATCCAGGGCAATGAGCTCTAGCTCTACCTATCCGTCTTCGAAACCGTTGTTAGCTCGACACTAGTAAAAAAGGTAGGCGTGGTGCAGGGGTCCATCTACTATACGAGCAAAACCCTCGTAGGTACCGAGACGAGGTATCCATACCTGGAAAAAGTAGCCCTGCCTCTGGTCACCTCAGCACGTCGACTTCGACCCTATTTCTAGATGCATCAAGTATACAAGCTCAAAGTATCCGGAAGGCTGATGAAGTGGGCTGTCGAACTCAGCGAGTACAACATACGATATGAACCCCAAACCTCGACCAAGGGGCAGGCCGTTGGTGACTTCATCGTCGAGCTCACCCCTCCCCCGACTCCAAAAAATTGGGACGAAGCTTGGACCTTGTATGTGATGGCTCATCCAACAAAAAAGGTTCCGAGACAAGTATTTTGCTGACCTCATCTGCTGAAACCAGATTCGAATATGCTCTACGTTTTGGGTTCCAAGCGTCAAACAACGAGGCAGAATACGAGGCGCTGATAGCCGATCTTAAGATGGCTAAAGGCTTAGGGGTCCGACGGCTGCGAATCTTAAGTGACTCACAACTTGTGGTTAATCAGGTCACCGATGAATACCAGGCTAAAGACGAAAGGATGGCAAAGTATTTGAGAAAAATGCTGAGTTGTTGATCGTGTTTTAGTTCACCATCGAGTAGATACCTTGGTCATAAAATTTGAATGCCGACGCCCTAGCCAAGGTTGTATTTGCATTCGAAACAGAGCCAGCCCAGACAGTACGGATGAAGGTCCTACCACAACCTATGACTACCGACGTCGAGGCCCTGAGCACTCAGGAGCGCCGTCCGTGTTGGATGGATCCCATAAACAGCTACCTTAAAGGTGAAGTATTGGATGATCGCCTCGAAATTAGAAAACTGGCATGAAAGGCATCGAGATACCTCATCATCGCTGGTATCGTGTACAGGCGAGGATACTCGCTGCCTCTCCTAAGGTGCCTCGACCCTAACAAGGCAGATTATGCTATGAGGGAGGTACACGAGGGCGTCTACAGAAATCACTCTGGTGGCCGCTCCCTAGCAGCAAAGCTGGTCAGGCAAGCGTACTACTGGCTGAAGATGGGAGCTAATGCGCGAGTTTTTGCTCTGCACTACGACCGTCGCAAAGGCTCGCCTCAATACCAAGATAGCCGCACACCACTCTCACCCCGTAGTAGGTCCCTAGTCGTTCGCACAATGGGGTGTAGACCTCATCGGGCCCCTCTCTGTGGGCAAGAGACAACCCATGCACCTCTAGCTATGATAACCGAGAAAAAAAATTACATCATTCATATAGAAGGACATAGTGTGCCGGTTTAGAGTGCTTTATGCAATTATTTCAGACAATGGACGTCAGTTCGACAACAACAACAGGCTCAAGGCCTAACTGGAAGAACTCAAAGGTGCATGAGCTGAGGAATTACCTACAGTACTTTTGTCCTATCGGACCACATGAGGTGAAGAAACTTCAGCAAAAGGTAACGTACGTGTTGGCAGACTTAAATGGACGAGCTCTACCTCGTCCTTGGAACGCCGACCACTTACGAGTATATCACCAGTGAGCGCGCACGAGATAAGTGAGTGAAAAAGGAAACTTTAAGGTTCACATCGGCTAAAGTACATATGAGGTTCTCTTAAATGGGGGCCCCACCTGTGAAAGTGGTCAGTTGAAGAAAGAAAAATACTTGGTCAGCTAAGTAAGAAAAACACTGATATGGTTCCAATAATATCAGCAAAGGAAAAACCAAATTTTATTAATGAAGTTTCCAATTTTGTTAATAAAGTTTAATTAGCCTTAGATTGGCTCTATTACAGTGAGATCCCTAGTCTAAATAACCTTAAGATCGACATTGTTATAATTAGATCCCTAGCGTAAATGAAAGGGGATCAGCAGCTCAGCTTGGTCACGATGGAAGAAGGTAGCAGCTCATCACCTTGGGTTGGCCCCTCTACAAAGCACTTCCATCGGCAGAGCCAAAGTCCCTCAAGTGAAGATGGAATAACGCCTACGTCTCAGTCGAGGCATCCTCTAGGTCTCTTGGTTCAAACGGAGGACGCTCTTCCACCGTGGCATGACGAGGCTGAAATTCAATAGTAGCTCGATCGCCACGCGCCAGTGTTCGCATCATCTCCACGGAACGAAGCCTCTCGGACAAATCTAATCTGAGCCTGTCAGTTCGCCTGAGTTCCCGAGTGAGACGAGTTTGGGTCGCCTTATGAGTGGCCAAACAATGCTCGAACTCCACCTTTTCTGCAAAGACACGATCCACCAACTTGGACTGAATGGCCTCACTCTTGGCCACCGCGACCTTCATCTACTCAATGACCGAGCTCCAAGAATAGTCCACCCAGAATGGACTCGATATATGAATAGGAGACCCATCCCTGGTTGGGGATGAGGTACCACCGCATTCCTCTGAACCAGACATTCTACCTTGTAGGGATTGAAATTGAAAAGAATCAGGAGAATGAGTGGGAATGAAGCCCATTTATAGGCCCCTCGGGTCACCTCGAACCTCCAAAACCCCCCTAAAAAAGGAGCATAATCCCTTGAAAAGGGGCGTAACCCATTGGAAAAGGGGCAAAATTCTCAAGAACTGACGATCCCGAATCTCAAGGAAGGAGCCCCAGACTTCAGACTAGTTGCGAATTTTCAACTCAAGTCAGAAGTCGGACAACTACCTTGGACACCGAAAAAGTCTGCGGTGTCCGAGCTGAAGATGAGGAACGACCTAAACCCATGAGAGCGTGATATAACTAAACTCAACGCCTAAGGTCCTAGCAAAGCAAACAAGCTGAAACTTCAGATGCTTCGCTCAAATAAAAGAAACTAAGTTATGCGAGGTCTAAGCTTACACATATCATAATATTGGGAAAAAAATCCTTTCATTTACTAAAAAAGAACGAATACATTGAATTTGAAGTTAGGTACAAAAGGGGGAGGGGGCCGATCTACCCTAGACTAATATATCGCTGAGGTGCTCTAGGTCAACGTCTTCCAGAAGCACCTCAACCTAGGGTGGCGAGCTTTACTATTGACGACCGCGCCAACCGCTTCTTCCGGGGTGGGCATCATAGGCAGCACAATCAAAGGCTGGAAACTACTCCAAGGCGTTGTCTAAGGCGTAGTCGAACCCCCCTTCCGGTGGCCCATTCCTTCTGCATCTTGCGAGTACAAGGATGATCTTTGAACGTCGTGGTCAGCAAAGTGGCGTCAGAAAGAGTGAGCTCAGCTTGCGCAAGTTTCTCTTCTATGGCCTTCTTCTCTTCGGTTGTGCTGGAGAGGGCGCCTTTCAACTCCGCCTCAAAGTTTTTCTATGTCGTCTCGGCTTCCTTGAGAACAGTTAGCTGCTCTCGTAGCGAATTGTTCTCCTAACTTGCCTCCTCAAGCTTGGTGTCAGCAGCCACCCTCGCAACTTATTCCTCGCAGCGACTCTTCTAGGCAACACGTCGTTTCTCCTCGAAAAGCCTTGTCAGAGCCTGTTCAGTCACACTTTGTTGAGCTCGCTCACGGAGCTCGGCACTGGCCACTACGACACCCTCGCACAAGGATATGAGTAGCTGCATAAAAAATTAAAGGTTAGGAAAATGAGCTCAGCACACTACAACCAAATAAGAATAGGGGTTCACTTACCCGGGCTACGTCATTACACAATTGGCTCAGAAGCCGATCTGCATGTTGCAAGTTGGGAGCAATCCGGCCCAAAGCAGGCCCAATGAGGGAACAAACCACATTACCAATAGTCACCTCTACGTCGGATGTCTAGAGGGAAGTGAGGAGAGGAACCTCGAAGTCCAGTGGCTCCTCAGTCGTAGGTCGTCCCAGTGCCTCTGAATCAGACGACAAATCTCCACAATCGGGGGCCGAAAGGTTGCCTCCTCGTCTAATCGAGGAGTTTGGACCTTAGCTGGACCGTTAGTAGGGTGCTCAGTGTCCGTCTCCAACCAAACTTTGATAGGTGCAGACAGTGGTGGAATAGGAACGACCGACTCTCGAGTTAGGAACTCGATCCTGACTCGCAAGTTTGATAGACCGACATTATCGACAACTTTAGCGCGCTTCTCGTGTTGCCTCCGTTGAAAGGATGATAGCCCACAGACATCTCTTCTGCAAGAAACAGGTTGGTTAGACGATCACACCATAAACGAAAATAAAAACTAGAGGCAAAAGCTCACCTCAGACAAGGGGAAGGTGTTGGGGTTGGTGCCCTAAATCTCTTGAGTTTCGTAATTTTTGTAATTATTGTAAACAAATTATGTATTCAATAAAATAGGATGTTCTTTTATTTCACTTATGCATTAAGACTCAATCCAATAAACTAAGATTCAAGGTTATTTTATGAAATTTAAACATGTATGTGATAGACATACAGGTGGATCGTGTTTTAAATAATAACCTAAACGGTCTATAGTATATGGATAAGGTTTGGTACCTTATC
>JAOANK020516442.1:0-12621 GCA_026257165.2 Telfairia occidentalis
TCTGTTTTTTTTCTTTATCCCATCTCAAAGACAAAAAGCGATAAATCGCTTCCGCATTTGGGATTCAATCCCTTCAGACAAGATGTTGGCCAGATATAAGATGAGGAATTCCAAGCGGGGATTGTTACCCTTTACGAACGAGATTCATCTGTCTAAGGAATAGTGTCCTAAGACACCTCAAGAAGTTGAGGACATGAGACGGATTCCTTGTGCATCCGCCATTGGTAGTTTGATGTATGTCATGCTGTGTACAGACTCGACATATGCTATGCAGTAGGAATTATCAGAAAATACCAGCCAACCCTAGATATGATCACTGGACTGTCGTTAAGAATATCCTCAAGTATCTTAGGAGAACAAGGAATTATGCGCTTTTGTATGGAAGTAAGGATTTGATTCTTACGGGATACACTGACTCGGATTTCCAGGCCGATATAGATTCTAGGAAATCTACTTCGGAATTTGTGTTCACTCTGAATGGAGGAGCCATAGTTTGGCGGCGCATTAAGCAAAGTTATATTGCTAACTCCACCATGGAAGACGAGTATGTTGCTGCTTGTGAAGCGGCAAACGAAATGGTATGGCTTTGGAAGTTCTTGATCGATTTGGGAGTAGTTCCAAATATTCACCTATCTCTCACTCTACATTGCGATAACAGCGGTGTCGTGGCCAATTCTAAAGAACCTAGAAACCATAAATGTTGAAAGTATATCGAACGCAAGTACCATCTCATTTGGTAGATTGTACAACGAGGCGACATTATTGTACGATAGATAGCATCAGATGACAACATTGTTGAGCCATTTATGAAGGCCCTCTCAGCTAAAGTGTTCACGGACCATATGAAGAGTCTAGGACTTTGAGTTTTATAACTAGGGCAAGTGGGAGAAAATCTGGGGTATGGGATGCCCTAGTTTATTGTATTTATTGTTTTCTCTCTTAACTACAAAACATTGTACGCCATTAGAGTTTTAGTCCAAGTGGAAGTTTGTTGGGTTTTTATCTCCTAAAACTCATTGGCATGTAAACATATTCTATTATCAATAAAGTGGTTATTGAAGTGATTTAGTAAAGTTTTTATTGAATTAAGTATAACTCTATAGATCCAATAAACGAAGAACCCATGGCTATACCATGAGTACTTTAACTTTATGTGGAGACATAAAAGTGGATCAGGTTTAAGTAAATAGTCAAAATGGTCTATAATACACAGACTAGGTTGGGTACCTTCTCCTTGGGACACTATGGAACGTGGCCTACCTTGCATATGATACGAACGATGTGATCCTGAATCGTTCATGTGAAGACATGTGAGTGGGGGCGTTCTATACAATGACTTTGAATAAGACCGAACTGCAAATAGTCACTATTTCTTTATAACACCGCTTACTAAAACCACTGACTAATTTTAAACTAATGACCTAGGTAACTCGATCTTAATCCTGAGCTAACTATGAACTCCTGTTTATTCGGGATTATCCTTTGATATGCATGGGTGGGAGAGGTCCAACAGCGCCTGCCCAATATGCCTCCCATTTCAGGGGTAAGACCGGGTAGATAGCTAGGGACATAGTCCTGCCAGATGGAATTAACTCCTACCCGACTATAGGGATAGTAAAGAGGTTGCTCCCTTAAGTGTTGATCCAAGTCTTGAACAAGGGGTCTCACCCTCTCCTTGGCTCGAGAGGGAGTTCGGTTTGGTGGTTGGACCACAAACCAGTTGTTCATTAAAGGGTCAGTGGTACTTAAGAAACAAGAGGTAACTCAGGGGTAAAACGATAACTGACCCAGCTAAGATTACGAACAACTTGTGAAGGGTCGACTTACTGATCATGGTTATATAAAATAGACACAAATATAACTATAGTGAGGAGTGTGCAGCTACGAGCTTTAGTGTAGTGACCCGTTAGTTAACGAATGTTGGTTAGTTAGGTCAAAGAGTTTGACTGGATAATCTCAGATCATTGGAGCTCATGATCTATAGGTCCATTAGGTCCCTCGGCTAACTCATATCGGATAAAACCTTAGAATAGGGTGATGGATGAATTTGAAGTGTTCAAATTCGATTTAAGGAGAGCACGTTTAATCTTATTGACGTTTGATTACGAATTAAACAATCAAAGGGAGTTTAAGATAAGATTAAAATGAGTGTTTATATGAATAGGGATTCATATTCAGAAAAATAGTTTTTTGAAAAATCGAGATCGGTGGCAAAATAATATTATTTTAATATATGATATTGAAATAATTTAAATTAAATTAAAAATGTTTTAATTTCATTTGTGATTTTTCTTTTTAATTTGTGAAATTACAAATGAAAATCAAAAAATTAGAAAATGGAAATTTAAAAAGGAAAAAGGGACAATGGATTTTGGTGAAAATCCATTTTCCCTCATGCTTTTTCACCTCCATTTGCCACCTTCCCCATCCTTGATTTATCACCTCTTTGAAGGATGTACAAACATGCTAGCACGGCAGAAAAGGATCAATTGTACTCTAATAAGCCTAATTAAGAGGATAAAATCATGCTTTGGAGGGAGAAAAACAGAGAACAAGGATACTCATCTTTGTAGCTCAAATTCTCCTTTGATCTTCAACAAATTGGATCACGAACACAACCCAGACCACCTCTAGAGTCTTCTCAACTATTCTCCAGCCTTTGAATAGGATGGTGGGATCATTTTAGTGATGAATTTGGGAGGAAAAAGGGTGAAACTTTGTTATTGTTCAACACATGAACGACAAGGATTTGGGAGCCAAATTCAAGTTCATCAACGTTCTTCTTTGCACGAAATTGATCCTCATTTATAGAGGATTTCATGCACAACTACCTCACCTTTGATTGACACTCAATCATGGTGAGGTAGCAATCAATTTGGAGGTGGCATAATATGGAGAAATGAAGAAGAAAAATGGAAAATCATAATTTTTCATTTTCTTTCTTTTTTATCTCTTTTTTCTTTTTAATTTTTTGATTTTCTACTTTCATTTCATAAATTAAAATAAAATCAAAAATAAAAAATTTAAATTAAAACCATTTTAATTTTAATTAAATTATTTTAATATCAAATATTAAAATAGTATTATTTTACCACCAATCCCAGTTTTCGAAAAAAACTATTTTTCCGAATATGAATCCGTATTCATATATTCAACATTTAAATCTCATTTAAATGTTATCTTCAACTCCTTATGATCGTTTAATTTGCAACCAAACGTCAATAGGTAAAATATATCGTATATATTTAACGTGCTCTCCCTAAACTGAATTGGAACACTTCAAACTCATTCATCACATTGTTCCAAGGTTATATCCGATATGAGCTAGCCAAGGGACCTAATGGACCTATAGATCATGAGCTCCAACGATCCGAGATTAACCGGTCAAACTCTTTGACCTAGCTAACCAACATTTGTTAACTAACGGGTCACTCCACTAAATCCCGTAGTTGCACTCTCCTCACTATAGATATATTTGTGTCCATTTGATATAACCATGATTAGTAAGCCGACCCTTCACAGGTTGTTCGCAATCTCAGCTGGGTCAAATTACCATTTTACCCCTAAGTTACCTATTGTTCCTTAAGTACCACTAACCCTCTAATGACCAACTGGTTTGTGGTCTAACTACCAAACCAAACTCTATCTCGGGCCAATGAGAGGGTGGGTCCCCTTGTTCAAGACATGGATCAGCACTTAAGGGAACAACCTATCTACTATCCCTAAAGTCGGGTAGAAGTGAATTCCATCTTGCAGGACTATGTCCCCAACTATCTACCCGGTCTTACCCCTGAAATGGGAGGCATATTCAGTAGGCACTGTGGGGCCTCTCTCACCTATGCAGATCTAAGGATAATCCCGAATAAATAGGAGTTCATAGTTAGCTCAAGATTAAGATCGAGTTACTTAGGTCATCAATTTGAAATTAGTCAATGTTTGCAGTGAACGGCGTTAGAAAGAAACAGTGACTATTTTGCGTCAGTCTTATGCAAACTCATTGCATAAAACGGCTCCACGCGCATGTCTCCACATGAACGATTCAGGATCACACCATTCATATCATATACAAAGTGGGTCGCGTTCCATAGTGTCCCTAGGAGAAAGTACCCAACCTAGTCCATGTACTATAGACCGTTTGGCTATTTACTTAAACCTGATCCACTTTTATGTCTCCACATAAAGTTCAAGTACTCATAGTATAGCCATGGGTTCTTAGTTTATTGGTTTTATAGAGTTATACTTAATTCAATAACAACTTTACTAAATAACTTCAATAACTACTTTATTAATGATAGAATATGTTCACATGCCAATGAGTTTTAGGACATAAAACCTCAACACTCTTCAAGTGTCAATGAGGGAAGAGTTAGTTGTGCATGACATGCTCTATAAAAGGGAGCCAAAGTCGTGCATAATGAGATTGATGAAGAACATCATTTTAGCTTCGAAATTGTTGGTGTTCATGTGTTGAACAATAACCAACTCTCGCCAAAATTCCTCCCAAATTCATCAATCAAGGGATCCCACCATCCAGTTCCAAGGCCAGAGAATAGCTAAGAAGACTCTAGTGGTGGTACGGGACGTGTTCGTGATCCAATCTGCTGAAGATCGAAGGAGAATTTGAACTACAAAGGTTAGTATCCTTGTTCTCTATTTTTCTCCTTTTTAAAGCATGATTTTATCCTTTTAATTGAGCTTATTAGAGTGCTTTTGATCCTATTCCGTTGTGCTAGCATGTTTGTTCATCCTTCATTATCTACCACCTTCATGATTATCGTAACGCCGTGTACAATGTGGTGATCCTTGCTCAATCATGAGAACAACTCAACGTTGCATTCTGCGAGGTGGGAATCGAGGAAGCACTGATAGCACTCTAAAAGTTCTATTTTAGAGCTTTAAAGTGAGAAGTTTTGTGCGTTAAATTATGTATCTTGCAGCTTTATTTGGTGAATTTGTAGGAACCGAGTATTTGGAGGCAAAAATAAAGATTCGGTGATGTTCGGTTTGAGAAACAAGCCTAAGAAGAGCAATTTAGGCTAAAGAAGGATGGAGATATGTCAAAAGCAGCATCAACCTGCAAGCACAAGATCTCAACGCCAAACCAAAGCATTGAGATGCCCAAATAGCGACCAAAGAAGGCATAACGTTTCAGCATTGAGATGTTGGAACTGTAGCATCTCAACGTTGAAACACTACTCGTTTAAAGAGAGAAGGCAGAATCCAAGTTTTTGAAAGAGCTTCGTGATACTACATCAAAATTTCTTCTTAATTTTACAAATAAGTGGTGGCATTATTGTAATATTGAAGAGCATCATCTCGATGCTTTTGCATAGCATCCTGAGGCTACCGGTAGAATTTATATAATATTTTTTTCACCGCCAGGTCAAGGGAGACTGATTTGGGGGTGCGATTTTCGACAAAATTTTACAGAGAGCAACGAGGGCTATTGTTCTGGAGCGTTTGGGAATTTTTGGAGTGCTAATCAGGATCTAGTCTTCACACCTTGAGAAGCATGCCTATGGTCGAAAGACGTAGATTCTTCTAGTAGTTCCCTCTCTTCTCTTAGACATTTGATGTATTTTGTTTTTAGGAGATTTTTGTACCTTTTATGATGCATAACAGTAGCTAAATCTCTTAGCTTTAGGGTGTTGGTTGTAATGAACTTTTAGATTTATTGTTTTTCTTGTGGAATGCAATGTTGTTAGCGTTTACTTCTATTTTCCAGCACTTTAATCACTTTATTTAGTTGGCCATTGAATGTTATGTATGTTGTTGTTATTATCTTGCTCGGGAGAAATGGTAGTAATTTAGACCAAGGATTTTAGATGTTTACTTTTCTATGCACGATAGTGATAGGAGATTTTACAAGGTCCATGATTGGTTATTTTTATGCTACTTTTAAATTCTTATTACGAGACATCGAATAGGGAATTAATTGTGAGAGTCGGTGGACCTCGAGAGGGGAAAATCATTGTTAATTAACCTTAGACTTAGAAAATTGGTAGTCAATTTGTTTAATTGATTCGTTTGACATACCAACACCCTAGAACCTTCATTCTATTGATTGTTGCACCATTAGTGTATCTCTTTTTATTGCAGTTTTTATAGCTTAGAATCGTTGCATGAATTAGAATCACTAGATAAAATTGAAAGAATTAATTTATAATTAGGAAACTTATAAATCACGATTCTTTATGGACGATACTGATCGCTACACACGATGTGTGATTACCGTAGAGTATGGGTCAATTTTAGTATAGTGATTTTGAGTGTACGAGTGTCATCCTCGGGATTGAGTTTCTAGTTTGATTAAGTACCACGAATAGTCATACCTCATTTTATCTAGGAAATCCATTATTGAAAGGAAAATTAAGTTACACCACTCCTACTCCTAGATAGATGGAGACACATAAGGAGAGCGTGCCTTAACTATAATTGACATGCTTTGTGACACTAAACTTGACTAACAATGGACTTTTCTATCACCATGCAACCATAAGGTGGAATTAGCTAATGCTAAGCTTCCTCTCTCGAGCTCAGCGACCCTCTCACTAAACATATAGACTCAACCTCTTGGTCTATTATCCACACACCTAGCAAGGCATAACAAACTACCCACCGATTATCACCCCTTAGACGATCGAATGTCATCTCATCCTCTCTCGAGCTCAAGGCAAACCCGCTTGTCATCACAGTTCACAACAGACCCACTAGAGATAACAATACATGTTTATATAAAATAAACCTCTCCTCAACACATTGGCCTACTACAGTCATGCATTCGAGATCTAATCTAAGCCTTACACTCTCGAGCTAAAACTTAAATCATGCAAACAGTTTATTCCTTGATCAGGAGATTAAAAGTATTAAGCAAGCAAAAGAATGAATAATCATAAGTGATAAGAAAAAGTCTGTAAATTAATAAAGCATTAAAAAGGTCAAAATATACTACAATGGGTCAAAGAAGAATCCCCCGACTCAAAAACTACAACTAAAAACACAAATTCTTCAAGAAATTACAAAACAAAACAAATTTTAGAAAAGGAAAAGAAAACTCTCAAAGACGCGTACCACACTCGTTCTCGACGTGAGACCCGCAATCTCGAGCCTCAGATCACTCCGGGGACCCATAGAAAGCTCCTACACCCTCTGGATGATCGTGCTCCATCGTGCAAAACCGCCTCCCTAAATTCAAATTAATAAATGAGCTTATAAAACACAAGCGTTTCAACGCTGGTCTTATGTGGTCAAAGGGTCGTGCGACGCAACCATCTCTTAGGGCAACAATATTTGGCAGCAGCGAGATGCTGGAAAACCAGCATCTCAACACTGATTTGTTGGCTGCAGCATTGGCCCATGCGCATTAAGCACGGTGTGGGTGCTGGGTTTTATGTCCTAAAATCATGGTATGTAAACGTTATGAACATATTTTATTTTCAATAAAGTGGTTATTGAAGTTATTCAGTAAATTTGTTATTGAATAAGCAAATTGTTAAGTATAACTCTATAAATCCATGGATATAGTATGAATACTTGGACTTTATGTGGAGCCATGTGGATCAAGTTCGAGTCAAAAGCCAAAATGGTATAGTATAAGGATTAGGCTGGGTATCTTATCCTGGGGACACTATAAGATGCAGCCCACTTTGTATATGATACAAACGATGTGATCCTGAATCTTTCATGTAGAGACATGCGAGTGAGGGCGTTTTATGCAAAGAGTTTGCATAAGACCGGATCGCAAAATAGTCACTGTTTCTTTATAACATCGTTTACTGATAAACACTAACTTATTTCATTTATGATGACCTATGTAGCTCGATTTTAATCTTGAGCTACCTATGAGTTCCTATTTATTCAAAATTATTCTTAGTTCTACATGGTTGAGAGAGACTCATCATCGCCTGGTCTATATGCCTCCCATTTCATGGGTAAGACCAGGTAGATAGCTAGAGACATGGTCGTGCAAGATGGAATTCACTCCTACCCTACTTTAGGGATAGTAAAGAGGTTGTTCCCTTAAGTGTTGATTCCAAGTCTTGAACAAGGGGCCCCACCCTCTCATTGGCCCAAGAGGGACTCAGTTTGGTGGTAGGACCACAAACCAGTTGTTCATTAGAGGGTCAGTGCTACTTAAAATGCAAGAAATAATCCAAGGGTAAAATGGTAATTTTAACCTAGTGGAGATTACGAACAACCTATGAAGGGTTGAATTACTAATCATGGTTATATCAAATGGACAGAAACATGTCTATAGTTAGGAGAGTGCATCTATGGGCTTTAGTAGGGTGACCGGGTTAGTTAATGAATGTTGGTTAGCTAGGTTAAAGAGTTTAATCGGTTAATCTCGGATCCTTGGAGCTGATGATCTATAGGTCCATTAGGTCCCTTGGCTAGCTCACATTGGATGAAACCTTAGAATAGTGCGGTGAATGGATTTGAAACGTTTAAATTTGATTGAGGAAGTGAGCTTTAAATATATTCGATATATTTAACGTCTCAAAGTTCAATTGCGATTTAAACATACAAGAAAAGTTGAAAACAATATTTAAATGAGATTTAAATATTATATATATTAATAAGGATTATTTTTCCGAAAAATCTGGATTACTGTGGTTTTAATATTATTTTAATATTTGATATGAAAATAATATCATTAAATTAAAATTTGTTTTAATTTAACATTTTCTTTTTATTTTGATTTGATCAAAAAGAAAAAGGAAAAATTAAGTTAGTGGAAAAATCCACTAATATGATTTTTCAGAACAAGATTTTGAGTTGTCATCTTCTTGTGTTGACACAAATCCCACTAAATACATGAGGTTGCGGTGTCAATCTCTTGTGCATTTGAGCCATGCATAATTACTTATATATATAGAAGAAATTTCAACTTAATTAAGGTTAATTCAATTGTTGAATTTCAATATAATTTTGGTTTCCAAAATAGAAAAGTTCTAAGTGTTAGAACATTCTTCCCCCATCAAATTCTCCCTCAATTTGGATCCCACAATCCGTTCTAAGGCCGAAGAATAGTCGAGAAGACTCTTGTGGTGGTCCAGAATCCGTTCGTGATCCAATTCGTGGAGAATCGAGGAAGAACTTAAGCATCAAAGGTTAGTAACCTTACTTTCTGTTTTTCCTCTTTTATTAAGCATGTTTATCCTTTTAATTTACCAAATTAGAATGCAATTTTGATTCATTATTGTAGGAATTTAATTTATGTCTCTTGTTTGCTTGAACAGTTGTATAAAGTATCTGTTGTGGTAAATGAAGCGTTCATTACAAAAAGAGGTAGTAATATCTGTTCAGCAAATTTAGAAAACAACTTATACAAGTTAAAACCTAACAAAGTAAGGTTGTTTTTAATATTGAAATGTTCAGATCAGCTAAAACACAAAACAAAAGGCAACGAGTTTCTAAAAGTACTTATTTTTGACACTTAAGGCTTGGTCACATTAATCTCAATAGGATTGGGAGATTGGTCAAAAGTGGACTCCTAAATCAGTTGGAGGACAACTCTTTACCTCCATGTGAATCACGTCATGAGGGTAAGATGACCAAAAGATCTGTTACTAGAAAAGGTCTTAGAGTCAAAGAACCGTTATAGTTTATACATTTGAATCCCTGTGGTCCAATGAATGTTAAGGCCTGAGGAAGGTATGAATACTTCGTCAGCTTTATTGACGATTATTCAAGATATGGATACATTTACCTAATGCATGATAAGTTTGAAACTCTTGAAAGGTTCAAGGAGTACAAAGTTGAGGTTGAGAACCTATTAGGTAAGACCATTAAGATACTTCGATCAGATCGAGGTGGGGAGTACATGGACTTGAGATTCCAAGACTATTTGATAGAACATGGAATTAATCACAACTCTTTGCACCAGGTATGCCTCAGCAAAATGGTGTATCTAAAACGAGAAAAAAAACCTTGTTGGACATGGTTCGATCGATGATGAGTTATGCTTAGTTGCCTAAATCGTTTTGCGGATATGCAGTAGAGACTGCAGTATATATTTTGAACAACGTTCCCTCAAAAACAATGTTTCGAAAACACCTTACGAGTTATGGAGAGGACGTAAAGGTAGTTTACGTCACTTCAGGATCTAGGAATGCCCAACACATGTGTTGGTGCAAAGCCCAAAGAAATTGGAACACCGTTCAAAATTGTGCCTATTTGTAGGATATCCCAAAGAAACGACAGGTCGTCTGCTTTATGATCCTTAAGATACTAAATTATTTGTATTGACAAATGCTCCGTTCTTGGAGGAAGACTACATGAGAGATCATAAACCTCGCAGTAAGCTAGTATTAAACGAGCTTTCCAATGAAACTACAGAAAAATCAACAAGAGTTGTTGATCAGTCACATGCTTCTTAAGAGTTGAGAGATCCTCGACGTAGTGGAAGGCTTATTCATCAGCCCGACCGTTACATGGGTGTAAGTAAAACCCAACTCGTCATACCTGATGATGGGATAAAAGATTCATCGTCCTATAAACAGGCAATGAATGATAGGGATCGGGATTAGTGGATTAAAGCCATGAACCTCGAAATGGAGTCTATGTACTTCAATTCAGTCTGGGAACTTGTAGATCAACCAAATGAGGTGAGACCTATTGGTTGTAAGTGGATCTACAAGAGAAAACAAGATCATGTCAGTGAGGCACATACCTTTAAGGCTCGACTCATGGCAAAAGGTTATTCCCAGGTTGAGGGGGTGGACTATGAAGAAACCTTCTCTTCTGTTGCCATGATAAAGTCGATTAGAATACTCTTATCTATTGCCACATATTATTACTATGAAATATGGCAAATGGATATCAAGACTACTTTTCTGAATGGTTGTCTTGAAGAGAGTATCTATATGATTCAACCAGAGGGGTTTATTGAACAGGGTCAAGAAAAAAAAGTTTGCAAGCTTAAAAAATATATTTATGGGTTAAAAAAAGCATCTATATCCTGGAATATGAGGTTTGATGCTTCGATCAAATATTATGGCTTTGAACATAATGTTAATGAACCTTGTGTCTACAAGAAGATCATTAACTCTACTGTAGCTTCTCATTAGAAATGAGGTAGGATTTTTAACTGACATAAAGCATTGGTTATCGACCCAATTCCAAATGAAAGATTTAGGAGAGGCTCAGTTTGTTCTTGGAATCCAAATTGTTTGGAATTGTAAGAACAAAACGTTAGCCATGTCTCAAGCATCATATATTGACAAAATGTTGTCTAGATATAAGATGCAGAATTCCAAATGAGGGTTATCACCTTTTAGACATGGGATTCATTTGTCTAAGGAACAGT
Organism: Telfairia occidentalis; assembly: GCA_026257165.2. Taxonomy (NCBI): domain Eukaryota; kingdom Viridiplantae; phylum Streptophyta; class Magnoliopsida; order Cucurbitales; family Cucurbitaceae; genus Telfairia; species Telfairia occidentalis. The sequence goes on from JAOANK020516442.1 coordinate 11,312, forward strand.
GTCCCAAGACACCTCAAGAAGTTGAGGATATGAGACGTATTCCCTTATGCATTAGTAGTTGGGAGTTTGATGTATGCAATGCTGTGTACACGACCTGACAAAAGCTATGCAGTAGGAATTGTCAGTAGATATTAGTCCAACCCTAGATAGGATCATTGGACTGCCGTTTAGAATATCCTCAAGTATCTTAGTAGAACGAGAGATTATGTGCTTGTGTATGGAAGTAAGGATTTGATTCTTACGGGATACACCGACTCAGATTTTCAAACTAATCAAGATTCTAGGAAATCTACTTACGGATCCGTGTTCACTCTAAATGGAGAAGCCATAGTTTGGAGAAGTATTAAGCAAAGTTGTATTGCAAACTCCACCATGGAAGCTGAGTATGTAGCTGCTTGTGAAGAAGCAAAGAAAGTTGTATGGCTTAGAAAGTTCTTGATTGATTTGGAAGTGGTTCCAAACATGCATCTACCGGTCACTCTGTACTGTGACAACAGTGGCACAGTTCAAAATTCCAAAGAACCTAGAAGCCATAAATGGGGAAAGCATAACGAATGAAAGTACCATCTCATCAGAGAAATCGTGCAAAGAGGCAACGTTGTTGTGAGACAGATAACGTCAAAGTAGAATATTGACGATTCGTTTACGAAGGCCCTCTCGGCTAAAGTGTTTGAGGGTCATCTACATGAAGGAATCGAATTCCCAGCGGAAGCGGTTGAACGCTTAATGCATTCAAGAATGAATTTGGGTAGGAAGCAAGTTTACAGAAAACCAAAATACAGAGAACGATAAAACTTTACCTTTGAAGACTTTTCTTCACATAATCCGTCTGGATGATTTCACAGCAACACGAACACCACCACTTGGGGCACTCACTATTCTTGAGGATTCCAAAGCAAGATCGATGGTGGGATCGTCTTTTTGGTGAGAGAGCAATGAGATAAAAAAAATGGTTTTTCTCTCTGAGAATTATGTAACCTTCACTGTGTTCATAACACATGAAATATAAAGGGGGAGAGAGAGAGAAACAGAGTGGAGTAACTCCTCACTACGCACGTAAATGCTTTTTTTTAAAAAAAAACAAAATTAATCAATTAATTATCTCATAATTAATTAACTATATGATATGCGACTTAATCACATTAAATGCATCTCTCTCTTTTAACCTATGACTTTAATATGAATCATATTCATATTACTTATTAACCCATAATATTTAAATGAATCTCATTGATATAAATTTAATTTGAATCTTATTCAAAAACATAAATTCTCACATATTATATGGTTTAATTATAAATCATATTTAT
>JAOANK020516738.1:0-12620 GCA_026257165.2 Telfairia occidentalis
TTGTCTCTTGGTTGATATTAGTTTAGCATAAGGAGGTGTTAGTTTCTTTGATTCAAGGGTTCTTGCTTCAACAAAAGCTTGGATCTTTGGGCTGAGAGTTAGGATTGCCTTATCAACGTTCTTTTTCTGTAGCGTTGTTGACGTAAATGGTGTGCAAAACCATGGGCTCTTTGAAGGTCTTATCAGCTTCTTAAGGATTAACTTATGTACCTCTTTCTTGCAATGTTGCATTATCTCAGCATTCATTTGGATTGGCCTTGCCTTTGTTAGGATGACTTGTTCTGAAAAGTCTTTGACATATGGAAGATCCACTATATGTTGTCCCCTTTTCCAAAATGCATCAGAAAAAGCAGCGCAAATTTGAGATTTCATTTGTTGAAATAAAGAATCAATTTTCTCTTTTATAGAAGGATTATCTAGATTCTCTTCTATTCTTTTGTAATCAATTTCTTATTTAAGAAATTGTAATTGTTTTTCTTTTTATCATAAGAATTTATCAAAAGTAATTCTTGAGACCTAATTGGTTTGATAAATTCAAATAATATTTCAGTCCCTTCTATATTACAAGTTACTCCTTTTTCAGAAACTTGTAAAGGATATAATTGTGTAAGAAAGGGGGTTCCTAGAATTAATTATTGTTCTAAATCTTTAACTAGGATAAAAGAGTTAATGAAACAGATTGGTCCCTTACATATGTGTACTTCAAGGAGTTTGTATTTGATATCTAAGTCTTGTCTATTTGCACCAGTTAATCCATGCATGGTATTTTCAAAGTATTTAGTTGGGATTATACCTTGCTGTATGTAATTCTAGTCTGCACCTGAATCAATTAGAGCTTTTATTTCTAATGTGAAATCTTGAACTCTAATTTTTACTTTCGTATACCATTTTTGTGATAATATAGTTGTCATATGAGCTATCTATTCAGGTTGTGGTTCTTCATTATTTAGGAAATAGTCTTCCTCAGACTTTCGTCTTCACTTTTCGAGTTTTAGGACATACACACCCAACAAGGCGTTGGTCCATGGCATCGAGTTACTGTCTTCCAACTTGAAATTAAGAAAATTGCATGAGCAATTTTCTTCTTCCTTCCTTTCCTCCCATGCCTTCGAAAGATCTCGCTTGGCCTTTGAGCGTTTGTTGAGGCTCAAGAACATTTGGCCTTCCTATGATCATATCATATCTTCCTTCTTGAAGAAGATTCGTTCTCGAATCTACATGGTTGCCTACATGAAAACGAATCAAGTTATAAGGATAAGCAACGAAACTAACTTGAAATTTTCTTTCGTTGAGAAAACAATTTTCAAATTGTTCCAAGTTGTAAGTGTTTTCTGAGTTTCTATGGTGTGGTCTGCTTTTGATAATCTTTTCCTTTGCTTCCTCCATTATTTCTAAAGTCGTAGGTCTAAGGAGTTTGGGTCCTCCTTCTTGGCTTTCTTTCCCTATCAAAAAGACACTAGTAAACAAAAGATCAAACATAATAGAGTAAATCTTTGGTAAGGGATTTTTAAGCAAGATCAAACACTTAATATCCTTTACCTTTACCTTTTAGCTTGTACAATTCTTTCATTTTTGAGTTCTTGAAAATTTCTTTGGGAGCTAGTGGTAGAAAGGTCGTTTTTCTCCTATTATGTTGAAGTGAATATCGATTCAAGTAGCCATCATAAGACACCTTTTTATTTTATTGCCAAGATTCTCCTAACAATAAGTCTCTGGCTTGCATAAGAGCAACATCACACATGACTTCATCTTTATACCTCCCTATTACAAAAGACACTAAGGTTTGTTTTTCTACCTTGGTTTCTCCAATATCATTTAACCATTGAAGTCTATATGGTCATGCATGAAGGATGGTTTTCAAACTCAATTTTTCTGCAACAATAGTGCCAGCAACATTAGTGCAACTTCCATTGTCAATGACAACACTACATGGGGTATTTTGTACTAAATATCTAGTATGGAACAAGTTTTCTCTTTGGGCCTCTATTAGATCTTCTTTGGTTTGAGAATTTAGGGACTCTCATGACAACTACTAGGGCAAAGGATTGTTGGTCTTTTACTACCTCTTCTTCTTCACCCTTGCTTGACTTATCATTAGACTATTTTATTTCCTCTTTTACTTTTTCCTCAGTCGAGACTAACTCTCCTTCCCTAATGACCATGACTCTTTGATTAGGACAATCCCTACTAACATGACCTACCCTTTGACACCTCCAACATTTTACATCTCTATGCCTAGTGGGGGTACTGTCAATTTTAGTCTTATAACTAGGGGATGCTTCCACTTGTTTCTTAGCCTTTTTTCCAACATACTTATCCTTAACATTTGACACTATATGTGTAGTTTCATGCTTGTAAGTAGAAGTAGACTTAGGGATGTTTTTGACAAACCTCTTGGCTTTTCTTAGTCTTCTTTACTCAACCTTGATGGCTAGATGCAAAAGTTCTTCCACGTCATTGTAGGGATCCATATCTACCTTGTTGGCTCTATCTTGGTTGAATCCATCAAAGAGTCGTGCCATGGTTGTCTTCTCCTCTTCCTTAAAGTTTAGCTAGATCATCAACATATCCATCCCCTTGTAGTAGTCTTCGTCATTCTTAGTTCCTTGGACAAGTTTATATAACTTTATTTGGCTCTTTTGATGAATGTAGGGTGAAATAAATATCTTCCTCATTAGTTCCTTGAGCTCCATTGATGATGTAAGTGGACCTAGGTTATGTCTCTTCCTATGCAATATCACTTTGTCCCACCAAGTTATAGCATAATCTTTAAAGTGAGTAACAGCCAAGATTACCTTTTTATCATCGATGTAGTGGTGGCATGAGAAACTAGTTCAATCACTTTTTCCCAAGCTTTAAACTTCTCGAGTGTAGACTTTCCCTAGAAGGCTGGACTCTTAAGTTTGATGCTTTCTATCAAATTCAGATTGGTGGATTTCTCTTCTTTAGCTCTCCCTCTACCTTCAACTCTCTGAGGCCTAAGGATTCTCCTTTCTCTCCATGGACAACCGACATTAAAGTCATGAAAATTATTAGCATGAGACTTATATTCAAAATCATGATTTCTTACCTCAAAGTCATCTTCAGATTCTTCATAAATCTTCTTTGAGGGATGGTGGTCTCCTTTAGGCTTCCTTTTGTCTAGGACATTTTAAGTTTTGGAGTCGTGTGGTTAAACCTTGGATGACCTCATTCATGATCTCAAGGTGTTGCATGAACCTTCTGAAAGTTTGAATTTGCACTTCCCTAAATCTCTCGTCACTAATTCTGCTTTTTCTCCTTCCATAGATACACAGTAAAAGTTAGTGAAACAAGGTATAAAGTTTACAATCATTTCCTTTCTTTGTGGGTCTCTCTAGTAGCTTTCTTTGGTAGGCTTTTTGAGGTCTTCTTGTGGTACTTAGAAGCTGTAAATAGTCACTCGAGCTAGATTGTTTGTGGCAAATAAACACTTGGAGTAAGATTGAGCAAGTAAGGTACTAATGCAAACAAACAAGTCCTAACTTTAGATGCTTTTGACTCAATGCAAGCAAAAAATCTAATACTAATTGCTTAAGAATTCAAATAACAAGACACGATGAATATATTGAACCTAAAGTAACTCTAGGAAATGTGCATGAAAATTAAACTAACAACCTAACAATGCAAAGTCTATTGCAAAGATCCAAAATAATAATAAACTACAAAATTTCACAAGACAATGGGTTGCGTTGGGTGTGTATGCATAAGGTGGTATAGGCAATGGATTGGGGTAAAATTAGTGGCAAATGAAAGGTATGGTGGTAAGGAGTAAGAGTTTGGTGTGTAACTCACAATAGAGGGGTGTAAGGATGGCTGCACACAAAAGGAATGGTATTTACTGCTGGAAAAATTTTGCAATCGATAATACGGGGTGGAAAATCACTGCTTGGGCCCTTGGTGGCCAAATCCTTCTTTGAAAACTCTTTGCACAGTTAAATAACAAGTTAGTATGCCACAAATAAAGGATATTTACCAAAAATAAGGTTAAAAAACTAGCAAACATATTTTTCTTTGCTAAATCCAAATATAGAAAGTTGGTATGGTAGATAACGCTTACTCTAGAGTGAAATTTTTGGTATTTTGGATAGAAGGACAGTAAAATAACATATGACTGACATAGAGCCAAAGTTCTCATACCAAATGATGCGTGCAAAGGTTCTTGCAAGTGATTAGCTAAGCAAGCCTCCACAACCAAGGCACCAAAATTCAACCCAAGACAACTTACTAAGAACTGTAGTGGGACTCGATGTTAGGAACTCCTTAGGTATGCGAACCTCTAAACAATCAAAGGCACTAAAACCTAAAGTCAATTTAAACAAACCCAAAGAATGGTTACGACGACCTTTGAAGATTTAGTCAAAGCCAAGTAGCAAGACAACTTGAATGCTTTCACACTATACACAAACTCATTTACTCCAAGGAAGCCATACGCTACAAGTTTGAATACTTTTTTACAAACAACATAAGTAATGCACAAGAGAAACTTAAGGGGGGTTCAATTGTGTAGGCAAATTGACAAGTCCTTTCCAAGAAAGAACTTTAAAATTTCATTCATCAAAACTTAATTTCCAAAGTATAAGGGAGCTTGGCTGTTTTAGAGGCCAAGGAAAAATTTGAAAATAGCAAAACAAAAAAAAACAAAAAGAGTAACTATTTTTCTAACTTAGCAAAGCAATAAAATATTTCCTAATGAAATAAGGCAAAATTTTTCAAAACATGTAGGGATAAAAATAAGCAGTTTGCTAACGTAAAAAATCCTATTGCTTATTTGTTTTAAAATAATCTCAACACCAAAATTATTCCAAGAATTATAATAATATTCAAAAAGGAAAGTCCTTCCATGAATGACTTGAGGGGCACATGGGCGACACACGAAGGTAATAGGTAAGCGCGATAGAGTGGCTTTAAAAGTTTTCTGGCATGTAGAGGAGGCTAGGTGAGGCGCAAGGGTGTGAACACGTATGGGCAGCTGGGGTTGGCTGCAAGCAAGCATAGGGGCGCATAGGTGCTGTCATAGGTGCGCACAGGGCAGTAGGGGGCAGTCTTGATAGAGGCATGTAGAAGGTAGGGTAGGGCGTGCATTGTTGGGGCACTCAAACATACTGTAGACACAACTCAAATAATTGGTTGTAAGGTTAGCATAGGCATGGGTGCAGGCGATTGTGAGGTTAGTGTGGGCACTACTATAGGTGAATACGAGGTTGGTACTCTGAAGGCGAGGAAGATGGTTGACTACGGTGCGCATAGTTTATTGGTAAATGTAGTTGATACCAGATGTGCCAAGGTTTCTGTGACCTCATTACTTATCATGAAAAATTTTGTAGATGTATTTTCGGATGATCTTCCAAGTTTACCACTAGCTCAAGAGGTAGCAGCATTGTACTAGAGTCAGAGATGACACCTATCTCCAAAGTCTCTTATAGAATAACCTAGTGGAGTTAAAGGAACTCAAGACTCCGATTTAGGAGCTATTGGATAAAGGGTTCATACACCTCAATGTGTTACCTTGTGGCACACATGTTTTGTTTGTGAAAAAGAAGGATGATTCGATGAAGCTGTGTATTGACTACTGAGAGTTGAACAAGGTAACGGTGAGAAACAAGTATCCTTCTGCCTGAATTGGTGATTTGTTTGACTAGTTACAAGGAGCAAGAAGTTTCTCTTGGATTGACTTAAGGTTTGGGTATCACTAATTGAGAATGAAAGATGAAAATATCCCTAAGACGACGTTCAAGTCTTGGTATGGACATTATGAGTTCATTGTAAAGTTCTTTGGCCTAACCAATGCGCCAATAGCTTTTATGGAATGGATGAATCATGTATTCAAGGAATTCTTGGATACCTTTGTGATTGTCTTTATTGATGATATTTTTGTGTACTCAAAGACAGAAGCAAAACACGAGGAGCATGTTAGGAAGGTCTTGACTACCCTATGAGCTCACAAACTATATGCAAAATTCTCCAAGTGTGAATTTTGGTTACGACGGGTGTCTTTCTTAGGGCATATTGTGTCAAAGAATGGAGTGTCATTTGTTCTAGCAAAGATAGTGTTGGGTTTTTGTGTCTTAAAACTCATTGGCATGTAAACATATTCTATTATCAATAAAGTAGTTATTGAAGTTATTTAGTAAAGTTGTTATTGAATTAAGTATAACTCTATAAATACAATAAACTAAGAACTCATGCCTATACTATGAATACTTGAACTTTATGTGGAGACATAAAAGTGGATCAGGTTTAAGTAAATAGCCAAAATGGTCTATAATATACAGATTAGGCTGGGTACGTTCTCTTGGGGACACTATGGAATACGGCCCACTTTGTATATGATACAAACGATGTGATCCTGAATCGTTCATGTGGAGACATGCGAGTGGGGTCGTTTTATGCAATGAGTTTGCATAAGACCGGACCGCGAAATAGTAACTATTTCTTTATAATGCCTTTCACTGAAAAGACTAAGTAATTTCAACCGGATGACCTAGGTAACTCGATCTTAATCCTTAGCTAACTTTGAACTCCTGTTTATTCGGGATTATTCTTTGATCTGCATGGGTGAGAGAGGCCCAACAGCTCCTGCTCAATATGCCTCACATTTCAAGGGTAAGACCGGGTAGATAGCTGGGGACAGAGTCTTGCAAGATGGAATCCACTCCTACACGAGTTGACGGATAGTAGAGAGGTTGTTCTCTTCAGTGCTGATCCAGGTCTTGAACAAGGGACCCCACACTCTCATTGGCCCGATAGGAAATTAGGTTTGGTGGTTGGACCACAAACCAGTTGTTTATTAGAGGGTCAGTGGTACTTAATGAACAAGAGGTAACTCAAGAGTAAAATGGTAATTTAACCCAGCTAAGATTACAAACAACCTGTGCAGGTCGACTTATCAAACATGGTTATATCAAATGGACACAAATATATCTATAGTGAAGAGAGTGCAACTACGGGCTTTAGTGAAGTGACCCGTTAGTTAACAAATGTTGGCTAGCCAAGTTAAAGAGTTTAACCAGTTAATCTCAGATCGTTGGAGCTCATGATCTATAGGTCCATTACGTCCATCGGCTAGCTCATATCGGATAAAACCTTTGAACAGTGTGGTGAATGAATTTGAAATGTTCAAATTCGCTTTAGGGAGAATAGATTAAATATATGTGATATATTTAACCTATTGACGTTTGATTATGAATTGATAGATCAAAGGGAGTTCAAAATAAAATTTAAATGAGATTTAAATGTTGGATATATGAATAGAGATTCATATTCGGAAAAATAGTTTTTTTGAAAACTGGAATCGGTGGCAAAATAATATTATTTTAATATTTGATATTAAAATAATTAAAAATTAAATTAAAAATAATGTTTTTAATTTAATATTGTTTTTTCAATTTATGAAATTGAAAAACAAAATTCAAAAGTGGAGAATTAAAAATAAAAAAAAATGAAGAAAATGGAAAATGGTGAAAAACCATTTTCTTCCTCATTTGTCTTCATCATTTTTTGCCACCTCCCAACCATGATTGATCACTAATTGAAGTGTCAATGTGGGATGAATTAGTTGTGCACGATTCCCTCTTTAAATAGGGATCAATTTCATGCACATAAGAAGGTTGGATGATCATCAAATTTTACTCCAAAATTCCTTGGTCTTCAAGTGTTGAAAAATAACCCAAAGGATCCCACCATCCCGTTCTAATACCGGAGAATAGCTGAGAAGTCTCTAATGGTGGTCTGAGACGTGTTTGTGTTCCAATCCGCTGTAGATCAAGGGAGAATTCAAGCTACAAAGGTAGGTGTTGCTATTTCTATGTTTTCTCCCTTTAAAGCATGATATTATCCTCTTAATTAAGCTTATTACAGTGCATTTGATCCTATTCTGTTGTGCTACATGTTTGTACATCCTTCAGATAGAAGTAGTGACCAATTGGCCTCGCGCGACTATTGTCAAAGAGGTGAGAAGTTTCCTAGGGTTGGCTGGGTATTATCGTCTATTTGTGTAGGATTTCTCCAGTGTTGCCACCGCTTTGACCCAGTTAACTTGGAAGGGAAATAAGGTTGCTTGAAGTGAGAACTGTGAAGTTAGTCTTTAGGAACTCAAGCAGAGGTTGGTTACTATACAAGTGTTAACAGTACTAATGTGATGCATCAAAGATGGGACTTTGTTGCAGCAAAACTACATTCAATTCAATGGTACTTTGTAAATAATAGCTAATTTTTATCAAATCCCTAATCACACCTATATATTTCTTCTCAAATATCATCTTCTCACCTCTACCTTCTCTCTACTACCATATATTTGGGCGCCCCTCCCCCCATCATATTTTTCTTGTTCAAAGAAATTTAAAACGAAAATCAAATGAGACAACGACATGATTTTGTCTTCCGACAACGGCGGGCTTTTGTTTGTAGCAACCACGTGAGAAATTCTCTATATGTTATGAGTGGTGTTTTTTTTTTTTTTTGAATTCAACGATATGAACCCATGATTTATTGATAAAAAAGATATGTATTTATCTAGTTGAGCTATGTTCGATTTAGCTGAGTGGTGCCTTTAAGTGTGATGACAGTTGAGATGCCAAAAAAAAAAATCTAGAATATCTAACTCCTTGATTGTGTTTTAATTTTCAAATATATCAATTAATGGATAAAATAAGGGACCAAAACTAAAGCTCTAGATTATGTATGCTTCTGTACTAAAAAAAAAGAAAGAAAGGAAAAAGAGATTATGTATGCTTCTTTTCTCCTTCCATATAGATAATGTTCAATTCCACACTGCATGACTCTCTCTGTTTCAACCCATCACTCTTCAATGTTTGATTACTCTTAAAATGCTCGTCTGTATATGTTTTATTGTTTTTTCAAAACAATATGTTTCATTGTTAATGGTTGAAATTTTAATAGTTGACAGTTTTATTTTAATCGCGATGACAATAAAACTTAATTTGTAAACTAAAAATCTTAAACTATATTTGAAATGAATTCTTAATGACTACGAAAATATTATTAAAAAACTAATGTTATATTTAAATGAATTTTGAATAAGTGCTGATAAATTACTGATACACACTAATGTAATACTTGTATTGTATTTTGAACAACTTATGATATATTATTAATACACTAATGATGTACTTATAATGCATTTTGAATTGGTACTAACATACAATTGAAATACCAATGTTATACTTTAACTACATAATGATATATTCATATTTGCTATATTAACAATATCATTGATATACTTTTTTTCTCTCTAAATCGGGTGGATTAGTCAATAATATGAAGTAAACCTGTTAGTTGATATACCAAATTAAATGTAACTGATATTATCAAAATTTCGAAAATAGAACAAATTAGCCGATATGCTTTATATTTGGTATATTAGTTGACACAATTAATGCAATTAAGATATACCACGATAAAACCTAAATAAAATCACCGAAATCAATCTAGTTGAATGAAAACAACTTCACATCAAAAGGATGCCCCAAAAAAAAATTACTATAATCGAACAAACAACATTCATCATAATACAATTAAAAATATGGTATACTATATATTTGGTATATCAGTTCCTAAATGTAAAATATATCAATTTATTGATATACCAAATATACAGTATATCAAATATACTTGCAAATACACATCTGAGGGTAAAATTGGAATAATAAAAAATATGGAAATCAAATTTTAAAATTTTGTCAGATTTGAAAATTTGAAAAACCTTTTCTAGATTTGCAAATATCTTTATGGTTTTTGCTACCCATTACAATTTTCCTAAACTTTATGTGTTATGACAGAAACCAGAAAACTATGATGATCCAATACACGAAGAGACAGAAGAACATATGAATGAAGAAGCTGACAAAGGAATGGAAGAAGAAATACAATCTGATGAAATAATTGAAGAAGAGAGACAACAAATGGATGACATGCAAGGCCATAAAGAAAAAAGAAAGAGATCAAATGAAGCGGATGCATTAAAGGTATTGTATTAATAATCAAGTTTTTATTACTAATTAATCAGATATACAGATGAAATAAATTGATTGTAGGAAGATAGGATTCTATTGAGGAAGAAGAATGAAGGACAAACAACAAAAAGGTTAAAAGAAATACAATATGAAATTTATATAGTATGAATATTGTTATAGACTGATTTTTTCATTCTGAAATAAATAATGATATAAAAGTTTAAAACATTTGTTATATTACAGTATACACCTACATAAAAAAAAAAACCAAAAGAAAAAAGAAAGAATGAAGAAAAAGAAAGGATGGAGAATAAGATATTAGATATAGCAAAAATATGTATATTACAATTCATACTTTAATGAAAATAAACTAAGATCCAAGGTTATTTTTTGTAATTTAAACATGTATGTGGTAGACATACACGTGGATCGTGTTTTAAATAATAACCTAAACAGTCTATAGTATATGGATAAAGTTGGGTACCTTATCCTAATAACACTATAGGATACAACCCACTTTGTAATTGTTACAAGAGTTGTAAAGTGTTGCAAACAGTTATGATCCTGACCGTTCATGTGAGGACATGTGAGTGAGGGGTATCCTATACAAAGAGTTTGTATAAGACCGGACTGCGAAATGATTAGTCTCTCTTTATAAAGTTGTTGCTTGAAGAGATTAACGTTTCACTATGATGATCATAGGTGACTTAACCTTAATCTTGAGTGAGATATGAACTCCTGTCTATGAAGGCAATCCTTTAATCTGTATGGGTGGGAGTGGCCAAGTTAGCCAACTCAATAAGCCTACCATTTTGGGGATTAGCTCGAGTAAGTAGCTTGGAACATAGCTACAAGAGATGGAATTCACTCCTTCCCGTTTAGATGAATTTTTCGAGGGTAAGTAGATGAATTGTTAGGTGGAAACACTCAACTCTCTCTCTTTGGTAGGCCTTTTTGAAGCCTTCTTGTGTTGCTTAGGAGCCAAAAATAACACTCAAACTTGATTGCTTGTGGCGATTCAACATTTGGAATAAGAATGAGCAAGCAAAGTACTAGGGCAAACAAACAACTCCAAACTCTAGATGCTTTTGACTCAAGACAAGCAAAAAGTCTAATACTAAATGATTGACAATTCAAACAACAGTACTCTACGAACAAAACAAAACCTAAAGCACTCTAGGAAAACTGTATGAAATTTAAACAAACAACCTAACAATGCAACAATCTATCGCAACACTCACAATAATAATAAACTCAAACTCAAGACAAGTGGGGGTGAGTTTGGGGAATAGGCGTGAGGTGTATGGGAAAAATTTTAGGGTGAAATCGGTGCCAAGTAAAATATATGGGGGTATATAATAAGGTGTCTGTATGCAAGGTAATTTTGAGAGGGGTAGAGGGGGCTGCAATCTAAAAGAAAAATATTGTTGCTGAAATTTTGGGTTATCGGTAAGAGGGGTAAAATAAAATTCAATTTTGGACACTTGGTGACCAAATATGCTTTGGATTTTATTTGCACACTTATTCAGTAACGTACTATGTTAAAAAAAATTATTTTTACCAAAAATCAGGCTAAAAAATTCTGCAAAAATTATATCCCAATAGTTTCCTTGTTTGGTAAAACTCAAATATGGAAAGTTTTTTTGACAGATAACACTTACTCTTCTGATAATAACTTTTACCTCAAAACTTGGATTCACACAATCTTTATATGGCTGGAAATCTAACTCAAAGAGCTTTCTTTTGGAAACAAGTTTGACTATTTTTGCTTCTGGGATCAGCAAGATATCATCGATCGAAGTTGGACTATCGTAGACTCAATTCTGCAATTCTGTGCTTTTCGACAGTGTGCGTTAAAAATGTGATAACTTTCTCTATAGGAGTCCAAATAAATCCAAATAGGTATGTTTGGAAAGATAACTCGAAGAGATTTAATTTGGTATATGATTTGACTATTTTTAGAGTTCAGGGTAAGGAGAAAAAGTTTATTGAATTTGAGTTTTGGTTCTAGAATTTTGCTGCTTCTCTCAACGGTTGAGGTCTGAATGAAAAGCTTCTCCTCTCGGGTTTATGGTTTGGTTTAGAGGGCAAACGTCTTGGAACGAGTTTACCTTGTGAGGCTAAGCAATAAACAAATATGTAATGCTTCAGAAGCAAGTTTAACCTCAATACACAAGAAATAAAAATTGATCAGTAAACACAATGGAAGGCTAGGAACTCAAGAATGAAATTTTTGGTATTTTTAATAATGGATAGAAAAGTAAACATATAACCGACCTAGAGCTAAAGCTCTGATACCAAATGATGCGTGTAAAACTCCTTGCAAGAGGTTTGCCAAGCAAGTCTTCACGATCAAGGCACCAAAGTTGAACTCACTTGCTTTCACCAAGAACTTTAGTGGAACTCGATGTTGGAAATCCTTTGGTTATGCAAACCCCTAAACACTCGAAGTCACTAAAACACAAAGTTAGTGAAAACCAACCCAAAGGAAAGGACAGGAATGGTTTACCTTTGAAGTAACGGTCTAGGCTAGGGAGCAAGACAACTTGAATGCTTTCGCACTATTCACAAACCCATTTACTCCAAGGAAGGAACACTCTACAAGTTTGGTCCCAACAAAGCTTGAAT
>JAOANK020516842.1:0-12620 GCA_026257165.2 Telfairia occidentalis
TAACTCTTATTTTATTAAATAAATAATTTGAATAAAATTACAAGACCACGAAGGTTTAGGGCATCAACCCCAACAAAATGAAGGTGATACATCTTTATTAAGATCCTATTCTAGGAAAGCGAAAAAGAAAAGTGAGTAAAAAAAGGAAAAATAAATTTAGAAACTATTTCCTTAAGCTACTTAATTAGTAGATTTCGCTTAACAATGTCGTAGCACCAAAGTAGGGACAACCTAGAAAGAAACCTTGTTAAATGCATTCAAAGCTTATAAGAACTAAAATGATTAGAATTGGCCTTAAACTTTCTCATTCATAGAATGTGTTTGGACATTTCAATTGTTGTACCCATTACATTTCATAGTTCAATGAGGTTGGAGTGTTAAGCATTAAGTGTTGAGGTTCTCTATGTTTTTGGTGTTTTGTTTTGATTAGAACTAGCAGAACTCTAAGTTTAGGGTAGTTGATCGCACTCAAAAAGTGCTATTTTAGAGCCTTCAATTTTGTAGTTTTGTGTGCTTAAAGTATGCTTTGATGCTTTTATTTGTGAATTTTTGTTGGAACCAAGTAATTATAAAGAAAAGATGAATCTAAGGATGTTTGGGTTGAAAAATGAGCCTAAGAGAAGCAAATTTGACTAAGGAATGAAGAAAAAGAACCAAAAGATCACAAAACTTTGCGATTGAGATGCCCGAAATTGGAAGAAAGGATAAGGAATAAGCTGATGCAAGGCATGGCATTGAGACGTCGTGCAATTACCTCAAAAGGGGAAAGCTCGATTGAATAAATCCTAGACTTAGAAAATTAACATGGAAATGCATCTCTTGAGTTTAATTAATTGGTTAATTGCACTGTCAACAATGCCAACACCCTAGAACTACCTTATTTGTTGAATTTCTACCATTAACGTGCTCTTTGCTTGTTTCTTAGAGCAGAATTCACAGCATGAAGTTTATATCCCTATGAAAAATTGAGACAATCAATCAATAAGCAGAAGAATTAGAAATTCTTCCCCAGAGAACTATACCCGATCTCACAACTATTTTATATACTACGATTGACTTGTTCACTTGTGGTGACGCATAGTGAGGTGCGATCTTTAAGTGCTCCCATTTTCAATCCTAGATAGGTAGTCAGCTACCACATTTTCACATCATTTTCTGTCTTTAATCACAAAATCAAACTCTTGCAATAAAAGGATCATCTTATCAATCTCAGTTTATCATCCTTTTTACTAAATAAAAACTTTAGTGCTGCATGATTAGTGTGAACAATGAGTTTAGAACGAAGCAAATAGGATCTAAACTTATCAAAACTAAACACAACAACAAGCATTTCCTTTTCAAGGGTAGTGTAATTTTGTTGTGCGCTATATGATGTTCTACTTACATAGTTAAATAGCCCTAGACAATCTATAGCTTCTCTGTCCTAATATAGCTCCTAGGGCATAGTCACTAGCATCGCACATCATCTCAAACGGTTTATTCTAATTAGGTGCAATAATCAGAGGAGCAAATATCAATTTTTCTTTCAAAGCATCAAAAGTAGAGAAAAATGCATCATCAAATACAAAGGCAGAATCCTTAGCTAAATACGGGGGTTTCATAATTCTAGAATAATCCAAAATAAAATGCCTATAGAAACCCGCGTATCTTGAGAACCTTCGAACTCCCATTATATTCACTGAAGGTGGCAACTGCTCGATGACAAAAGTTTTAGCCCTATCGACCTCTAACCTCTCTTAGAAACCTTGTGCTTAAGAACTATCCCTTCTTTGACCATGAAATGACATTTCTCCAAATTCAAACTAAGGTTGGTGTCTTGGTACAACTGCAAAATCGAGACAGGTTAGCCAAGCAAATATCAAAAGAGGAACCAAAAATAGAAAACTCATCCATAAATACCTCCATAATGTCCTTAATCATATCATGGAAGATGGCCATCATGAATTGTTGGAAGGTAGCGGGTGCATTGCATGATCCAAATGGCACCCACCTAAAGGAAAATGTCCCATAGGGGCATGTAAACTTTGTCCTCTCTTTTTCCTCAAGAGCAAAGGCGATCAGATTATACTGTGAATATCCATCGAGAAAACAATAATAGGGATAACCTACTAACTTACCAAGCATCTGGTCAATGAAAGGAGGGGAAAATGGTCCTTTTGGGTGGTCTTGTTCAACGTCCTATAATAAATGCGTATGCTCCACCCCGTAACTGTTCTAGTAGAAATACTCTCATTCTTATCATTCACAACTATTATCGTCTCACCCTATTTGGGCACTACCTATACAAGGCTCATCCATGAACTGTCTAAGTTGCATAAATAATCCTTGCATTCAACAATTTCAACACTTCTGCCCTAACTACTTCCTTCATCGTAGAATTAAGTCTCCTTTGATTCTTAACAAACAGACCAAAGATATCCTCCTTCAAAATATTATGCATGACAATGGATGGGTTAATACCTTTCAAGTCACCTATGGACCAACCTAGAGCAAACTTATGCTCACGCAAGACTCCTAAAAGTCTATCCTACTCTTCTTGACTATATTTCAACAGAAATAATACTAACGCAAGTTGAAGACTCTCCTAAGTAAGCATAACATAAGTGTGCAGGTAATGGTTTTAGATTAAGTATCGGTTTCACAATAGATTCAAATTCAGTGATAGGTAATACAGGTAAGAATGCATGATCACGATTAATACTACACACAAGCACAAGCTCTTAATTAATAGACTCAAATATATACATCCTCCTCATTAACTAGACTCCCATCATCACATTCATCATCCAACATGCATTTCTCAAAATCTACATCAAAATGATCCCAACCTCCCAACTCAAAGGTAGTGTCATCAACTAGATCATTGAGAGGGCAAGTACTTACCTCATCAAGATACTTTTTTGACTTGTAGATATTAAAACGTACATCCTCATCATTGACCCTGAGAATCAACTTACTCTGCTGCACGTCAATTAGGTCTTTTCCTGTAGTCAGGAATGATCTTCCAAGAAACATCGAACCTCGAAGTCCTACTTCATGTCTAACACCACAAAATCTGCAGGAAGATAAATTCATAAACCTTAACCAAAATACCCTCAATTATACCTTTAGAATATGTTAGGGAATGATCAGCTTGCTGAAGTGTTATGGTTGTGGGTCACACCTCACCAATATCATGTATCTTGAAGATAGATAAGGGCATTAAGTTAATGGAAGCACCTAAATTACATAATGCACGATTAATTAAAAAAAAGCTAACGATATTACACGGGATAGTAAAACTCACCAGATCGTTCCATTTTTGTGGCAGCTTGCTTTGCAGAATTGTATTTCACTCCTCTGTAAGGTTCACCATCCCATACTGCTCAAACTTCTTCTTTCTGGATAACAAATCTTTCATAAACTTCACATAGTTAGGCATATGTTCTAAAGCATTAGCAAAAAGGATATTTATGTGAAGTTTCTTAAAAGGTTCCAGGAATTTAACAAACTGCTCATCTAACTTCTTGTTTTGAAATCTTTGCGTGTAGGGAATTTGATTCGGAATTACAAGGATAGAATCATAATACTTCTCTTAAGTAGAAGATGCAGGCACACTCTCCTCTCTTTCCTCAGCTCTGCTCCTCTCATCAAGCTCTTCCTCCATCTTCTCAGACTCATCTTTCTTAGTGTCTACCAGCTGTTTGCCACTCCTCAGTATGACAATTTTGCTGTGTTCCTTAGGATTAACCTCTACGTTACTGAGGAACTTACACTTTTGCAAGGAGTTCAATGTACTATCAATCTAGCTGAGCGGGACCTCGATATTCTTTATCGCCTTCCCTTAACTGTCTACCGTGTTCTCCAATTTGTTCGTCCTATTTCTTGACTCATTTATAAAAGTTCCCAACAGGTCTTCCATCGAAGGCTTCTTAGGTTGTTGATAAGATGATGATGCAAATCCTAGGGTGACCATGTGATCGCACCTAACAATGCGTAATTGTGAGTGTACGGGCAAACGTGGTAATAATGGCCCAAGAGGCCGAGTATCGTCCTCAGGAAATCGTGTTCTTCAATTTTGCTAGGTATGAATTAATTATTTCAGTTTTATTTAGGGCTCCCAACTTCATGCAATAATTTCTAGAATTAAAGAAGTAATAAAAGATGCACGGTATTGATGAATAAATCAAGAGAAAAAGAGGTTCTAGGGTGTTGGCTTGGTGAATGAAATATTTAAGCAATTAATTAACTCGCGGGATACAATTTATTACACTTTTTCTAGGTCTAAGGTTAATTAACCCCAATTTTCCCCTATCGAGGTCCACCAACTCTCGCAAATAACTCCTTATTCGATCTCTTGCAACAAGAATTTAAAAGCGGCAATAAGGAACCTATCTCGGACCTCACGAACTTTCCTATCACTCTCGTGCATAGAAAAACTCACCTCTATTTTCCTTGGTCTAATTTTACTACCCTCTCTCTCGAGAAAGATAATAACAACAACAACACACATCCAATGGCCAAGTGAATGCAGAGAATTTAAAGCTGGAAAATAGCATAAAAAAGTAAAAAATTTCATTCCCACAAGAAAAGCAATAAATTCTAAATATTCATTACACCAACACCCTAAAACGTATAAGTTTAGCTACTAGAATACACCAACAACAACGCAGAAAATCAGTAAAAATATGCATAAACAAAGAGGGGAAAGAAAGAGGGCACTCCTAGATGAAATCCACATCGTTTTCTTAGTAGACACGCTTTATGAGGCATAGGAACCCGATCTCGAGCACTCCCAAGCCTCCCAAAAGCTCCAGAATAATTGCCCATGGACTTCTCCTTCAAGTTCTGTCGAAAATCCCACCAAAAACGGAGCTCCCTAGACCTAATCGCAAAAATATGACTTTATAATCGTGGTCCTTAGTCAAATAATCAAAACGCACGTTTTGGGCTGGGCGATCAAAAATCAGCAGCGCTTTGACGCTGTACACAACGTCTCAACGCAGCCCATGTGCAATAAGAGGAGGCGCGTGCTGGGTAGCATTGAGGGGCGCATGTGGTGGCGTTGAGAAGGGCGTAAGCGTAGGGCAGATGAGGCGCAGGTGGGGTGCGCAGTGAGGCTGTGATACGCGCGCTGTGGGGCGAGGCTATGCAGCAATGGGGTGCTGTTCAACTACGTCTCGACGTTGACCAACTCCAAATCTTGATTTTCTAGATTTGGGCATTGAGACGCCCAATGATAATGTATCAATGCTGCCCTTCGGGTCTGCACTCAGTTGGGCTCCATTTCTTTGTTACTTAGCCATTTTTGCTCATCTTGGGCCCAATTTTCAACTTGAATCAACCCGAATCTTTATTTTCACCTCAAAATACTTGATTCCTACAAAATAAACAATAAATGCATCAAAGTACACATAAAATCCCACAAAACCTTTATAATTTAGGCACTAAACAAGCACTTTTTATAGTGCTATCACCATGCAAAACATTCTTCGTATTAGCATAAGAGAAATTTTTATGATTTCTCAAACCTAAGTGATAGTGTATGGGCAGTTAAGACTGCTGGGTGGAAAACTGGTTTTGTATTGGAGCTCCTATATATCCATGATTCTCGTTCACATAGTTCATCTGCTTCAATTCTAGGTTCTCCCACATTGGGTGTGACTGATAACTCTCCTAGAGAGTTATTAAGAGTCTTTTAGGATAGATTTCACCTCATGTTTGGAGTAAATTACTGTTGGTTTAAGAGAATAAATGCTTGATTTACCTTTGTTTTGCTTACATGACTTTTGTGAACCTTCATATTGTTACAGCATTCTGTTTATGACAACATGGGAATAGAATTGAAGGGAATTGTGCTTAGCTACTACTAATTCTGAGTATTATGTTAAGCAGATAATTGATGGAGCATTATTTTATCAGAACAATTGAGAGTGCAATTCTAGACCAAAACAGACAAATGAAATTCGAGCGAAGATAATGAAAATTCAAATATGGAAACAAATGAAATTAATCCACCATTAGATGCGAACCACGTGGACGATTTGACGTAATAAGTTTCCTAATCACAAAAGGAGACTTATAAATAGAAAAAGATGTCACCAATTGAAGGAGTTTCGTGAATTTTCGTTTTAGATGTTCAATTTTGCGATTTTAGTTGGAGGCTTTTTCTTCTACAAAAATAATCATCCATAGTTGTTGTTGTTCTTCACATTCACGTAGGATAGAGTTGAAGAACATAGAAACTCCGTTCATGACTGAAGCTTAAAAAGCGATTTTGCAACAATTTTCTTGGAGCAACTGACTTCTTCAATTTTCTAGGATTTTACTTAACCATGAACTTGTTTACTATTTTTGCTTATGTATTGTTGTCTTTTATTTGTTTTAGCATGAACTAATCACCATTGGGTGAGGTTCAAAGGAGATGTGTTGAATTGATTTAGTTTTGAAGGAAGAGATTTACAGATTGAATTGTTTTATAAGTGCTTGTTACTGCTTAATGTTTATTTCTGCCTAGCCAACACACATAAATATCTTCTCTAAGATTTAGAAGAAAACGTGAGGAGTAGATTGCTTTTAAAACACATTAGCTTCTAGATTAGGTTAATTGTTGGCTAAGTGAGGAGATTATGAATAATTACTCACCTAATGCACAAAAACAGCATGTTTAACTCGTATAGGTTAATGAAAATTAGCTTGAGATAACTGGGAGATTTGGAAGGATACAGAAGACTACTGTTGTGTGATTTGATCTTGCAAATCTTCTACTTCAGCATTCGACTTCAAGGAAAACTCATGTCACCTTAATTCGGACCCATTCATTCTTCTCATTACAGCTGCTAAAGCATTCATTTTGTTTTGTCATTTACTTTCATCTAGCATTAGTCATAAAAACCCATCAATCATTCACTATTATTAACTTTAAATTCACTAAGAGAGTAAATACGAATAAGTTAAAATCTACCACTAATCCCTGTGGAGACGATATAAATATTTATCACTTGTTGCAAACTGTGTACACTTGCACATAGCTTTGTGTGATTTAATCATTCACTTACACACTCGCAAACAAGTTGTTGGCGTTGTTGCTGGGATTAATTTGAATTTTTGACTTATTTGAATTTAATTCTTTTGGTGAATTGGAGCTTTATTTGCACTGATTCAATTTCTTTGTGATTGCAATAACTGGTGTATGAACACTAATTCTGATTTAGAAGTTAAATTTGATTCTGAAATCAAAAGAACCTTACGAAGACTAAGGGAATTTAGAAATCGACCAAATTTGATGGAGCAACCCCCTATACCTCCTGGAGGACCTATAAAATAAGCAAATTTGCAACAAAATAGAGGAGAAATTTTGTTACCTAGTGTAGCAATGCAACAGCAAACTAGTGGATCAGGATGAAAATCCTATTATTTTAACCAATGATAGGGTGAGAGCCATTAGAGATTATGCAGTCCCTATGTTCGATGAATTAAATCCAAGGATTGTTAGGCCAAATATTTAAGCAGCAAAGTTTGAGATGAAGCATGTGATGTTTCAGATGTTGCGAACTGTAGGTCAATTCCATGGTCTACCTGCAGAAGATCCACACTTACACCTAAAATTTCTTGTGAGTAAGTGGCTCATTCATAATTCAAGGAGTCTCTAAGGATGTTCTACGTTTATCTTTGTTTCCTTATTCTTTAAGGGTGGAGCAAAATCCTCGTTAACAAACTTTGCTCCAGAATTCATTACCACCTATAATGAATTAGTCGAGAAGTTTCGACTAAGTATTTCCAGTCTACTAGGAATGCCAAGTTAAGAGTGGAGATTCTTTCTTTCAGGTAGTATGTGGATGAACCCTTTAGTGATATGTAGGAACAATATTAAGAACTACTTAGAAAATGTCCTCACTATGGATTACCATATTGTATTCAACTAGAGACATTCTACAATGGTTTAAATTCAGCTACATAGAGCACGGTAGATGCTTCCGTAAATGGGGCTTTACTATAAAAAACTTATAATGAAGCATATGAAATCTTGGAAAGGATATCAACCAATAGTTGCAATGGTATGATTTAAGAACCAATCTTGGGAAAGGACCACAAAGAGGGACAGAAGTTGATGCACAAACATTTTTTAGAGCAGACATTGCCTCATTGACCAACATGATCAAAACTCTACCCTTAGGGAATATTACACAGCAAAACACCACTGTGAATCAAGTTACAATAGAATCATGTGTTTTCTGTGGAGAATGACATACTTATGAATTTTGCCCAAGCAATCTAGTATTAGGTTGTTATATAGGCAGAAATAATCCTCATTTGAACACCTACAATCTTGGGTGAAGGAATCACCCTAACTTCTCTTGGAATCAAGGAGGAAGTCATCATGAGCCTCTAATATAGCATAAAGGAAATTATCCACCTAGATTTGGGCAGCAGAATTAGCAATTCACACCATAGTAGAATAGATATTTGCCCCAACAAAACCGCAGCAATGTTTAGCAATTCATTAGAAAAGATGAAGGCATATATGGCTAAAAACGATGCTATGATCCAAAGCCACCAGGCTTCACTGAGAAATTTAAACATTCAGATCGGACAATTGGAAAATGAGTTGAAGACTCGACCTCAAGGACAACTTCCTACGAATACTAAAAATCCTACGAGGGAAAGTAAAGAGCAAGTACAGGCAGTAAAACACAAAAGTGGAGAGCCATTAGTTGGAACAATTTCTTTGCCACAGCAAAAGAATGTCAATAAAAATGTTGCAGATCAACAAGATAGTGCGAGCAACGAGGTAAGAATGGTAGAAATGGAAGAAGAAAAAGAGGAATTAGAAGTAGTTCCTCAAACAAAATCTGTAGAACCTTAGAAATGTACCCCTGTTATTCCTTTCAAGCCTCCACCATCACCTTATCCACAAAGATTTAAGCAGAAAATCCAAAATGTCCAAATCAAGAAGTTTTTGGAAGTACTGAAGCAATTTCACTTAAACATACCACTGGTAGAAGATCTTGAGCAGATGCCAAATTATGTGAAATTCCTTAAGGATATTCTAACAAAAAAGAAGAGGTTTAGAGAATATGAAACAGTTTCTTTGACTGAAGAGTGCAGCGCAATTTTGAAGAATAGGTTAGCTTCAAAGGTTAAAGATCATGGATCATTCATCATTCTTGTGTCGATTGGAGGAAAAGAATTGGAAAGAGCATTATGGAGCTAGTATCAATCTCATGGCATTATCCATATATAAGAAACTAGGAGTGGGAGAAGCGAGACTAACCACTGTAACACTTCAACTTGCTGACAAGTCAATTACTTATCCTAAGGGTAAGATTGAAGATATTTTGGTGCAGGTTGACAAATTCATATTCCCAGCAAATTTCATCATCCTAGATTATGAAACTGATAAGGATGTGTCGATACTTCTGGAAAGACCTTTCTTAGCAACAGGTCAGGCACTGATTAATGTTCAAAAAGGAGAATCGACAATGAGAGTGCATGACCAGGAGGTAATCTTCAGTGTGATTGATGCTATGAGATATCCACCAAATATTGAGGAATGTTCAACAATCCAATTACTGGAAGAAATTGTGGAAGATGCATTTAAGACAAAATGGTAAGAACACCATATTTAGAAGTTTGGAGATGTTGAATCCCTAAATGAAGAATGTGCAATCGGTTGTTCTGATCCAAAAAATACAGAGTGTGTGAGATTTCTTATTATAAGAAAATATTTGACACTTTGGATTTGAGTGATAGGAAATCTCCACCTATGAAGCCATCTATTGAGGAACCACCACAGTTGGAGTTGAAGCCTTTATCAACATATCTGAAGTATGTTTACCTTGGTGAGAAAGAAACACTACCCATTATTGTTGCTGCAAATTTACTCCCAAAAGATGAAGATCGATTAATTCAATTGCTGAAGCAATACATAAAGGCAATTGGCTGGACATTAGCAAACATGCCATCTTTTTGCATGTATAAGATCAATCTAGAAAATGGAAATTTTAGGTATGTAGAATAGTAGAGAAGATTGAATCAAGTCCTGAAGGAAGTTGTGAAGAAAGAAGTCATCAAATGGTTAGACGCTGAACTATCTACCCTATTGCAGACAGTAATTGCGTTAGTCCTATTCAGTGTGTGCCCAAGAAAGGAGGAATGATTGTGATCACAAATGAAGCTACGAACTTATCCCTACAAGGACAATTACAGGTTGAAGGGTATGTATGGATTACAAGAAGCTAAACACAGCTACACATAATGATCACTTCGCTTTACCTTTTATTAATCAAATGTTGGATAGACTCACAGGTCAAGCATATTAGATGGTTATTTGGGGTTCAACTAAATTAGTATAGCCCCTGATGATCAAGAGAAAACCACCTTTACTTGCCCTCATGGTACATTTGCATTTAGGAGGATGCCCTTGGATCTCTGCAATGCTTCAGCAACTTTCCAGAGGTGTATGATGGCTATTTTCTTTGATATGATTGAATTAATTATGGAAGTATTTATGGACGATTTTTCAATTTTTGGAAAATTATTCACCACTTGTTTAGACAATTTAGGTAAAGTTCTGAAAAGATGTGAAGAGACAATTTGGTTCTGAATTAGGAAAAGTATCACTTCATGGTGAAAGAGGGCATTGCTCTAGGCCCTAAGATTTTTGAAAAAGGAATAGAAGTGGATAAAACTAAAATTGAGATCATTGAGAAGATGGAACCACCAACTTCTATTAAGGGAATTAGAAGTTTTCTTGGCCATACAGATTTATACTGAAAGTTTATCAAGGACTTTTCTAAAATCTCTAAACCTCGTTGCATGTTATTAGAAGGTAAAAGAACTTTTGAGTTTGATGAAGAGTGCTTAAAAGCTTTTCAGGTGTTGAAGAAGGCATTAATCACTGCACCAATCATTTCATCATTACATTGGAGTTTACCCTTCGAATTGATGTGTGATATGTGATGCGAGCAATTATGCTGGAGCAATACTAGGACAAAAACATGACAAGGTGATTCATCTGATTTATTATGCCAACAAAACTTTAAATGACGCACAATTGAATTACACTACTATAGAGAAGGAGCTCTTAGTAGTTGTTTTTTGCTTCTGAAAAATTTAGATCATATCTGGTAGGTTCTAAAGTTACTGTTTTAAGAAATCATGCAGCAATTCGATACCTACTGGCAAAGAAGAATGCAAAGTCAAGACTTATCAGATGGGTGCTCTTTCTGCAATAATTTGATTTAGAGATCAAAGACAAGAAAGGTTTAGAAAACTATGTTACAAATTGTCTGTCTAGAGTTGAGCAAACAAAAGAAATGCTATAGCATCCAAAGATCAAAGACTGTTTTCCAGATGAGCAACTATTTACGGTAGCTCATATTTAATGTTATTAAATTAACATGGTTTGCAGATATTGCTAACTACTAACCTGTAGGTTTATTACTTCCATAATTGACAAAGCAACAACTAAAGAAATTTCTACATGATGTGTGCTCCTACTTCTAGGATGATCCATTTATCTACAAGCACTGTGCTAATAGGATTGTAAGAAAATTTGTTTCACAGTAAGAAGCTCCAGTAATATTGGAACATTGCCATACAACTCTCAATAGAGGACACTTTGGAGGGTAAAGAACTGCAGGAAAAGCATTATAATTAGGATATTTTTGGCCTTCGATGTTTAAAGATGCACGTATTCACCAACACATGTGATAAATGTCAACGAAAAGAAAACATTGGAATCAAAGATGAAATGCCCTTAACATTCATTTTAGAGATAGAGTTATTTGATGTCTGGGGGATTGATTTTATGGGACCTTTTCCACTTCGAACGATAACGTGTACATTTTGCTTGTTGTTGATTATGTGTCAAAATGGGTGGAAGCAATTGCTTGTACTCACATTGATGCTAAAACAGTTTCAAAATTTCTTCAAAAGAATATTTTTCCTCGTTTTGAAACTCCACGTACTCTAATAAGTGATGAGGGATCTCATTTTATCAATAAGATTCTTAGTAACTTTTTAGGAAAATATGGTGTAAAGCATAGAGTCTCCATCCCTTATCACCCGCAAGCCAATGGTCAAGCTAAAGTTTTCGATAGGGAGATTAAGGGAATTTTAGAGAAAGTTGTTAACCCAACTAGGAAAGATTGGTCTTTTAGACTTCTAGATGCTCTTTGGGCCTATAGAACTGCATTCAAAACACCTTTAGGGATGTCTCCTTATAGGTTAGTCTATGGCAAGGCATGTCATTTACCTCTAGAGTAAGAGCACAAGGCTTTTTGAGCTTTGAAGAATCTGAATTTTGACAGCATAGCAACTGGAGCAGTGAGATTTCTACAGTTAAATGAATTAGAAGAGCATTGTCATTTTTCTAATGAAAATGTAAAGATCTATAAGGAAAAGACCAAAATATGGCACAATAAGCGATTGATTTCAAAACATTTTGAGAAAGGTCAACAAGTATTGTTGTATAACTCAAGATTTAAACTCTTCCCTAGAAAGTTAAAGTCTTGTTGGTTTGGACCTTTTACCATTTTCGAGGGGTTCCCATATGGAGCTTGATCGCAGCCCACTGCGTTACCGCAAGTGTACGAGTCAAGTTGTAATATAAAACGGCCTAAGAGACCGAGTATCGT
>JAOANK020517042.1:0-12618 GCA_026257165.2 Telfairia occidentalis
CGTCATATAGATGTAGCCTAAACATATTTATATAGATCTCTTGATAATGATATTTGAATGAAGATCCTTGAAGAATTTAAGATTAGAGAATTATATAATTCACATACCAGAAAATCGTATATGATCAAATTATAGAGATCATTATATAGATTATAACAATCATGACAAATGTGGTATAATCGTCATAGTGAATCTTTGTTGAAAGAAACGTATCAAAATAACTTCATTGTTCATGTGTTTTTGTAAAGAAAGCATAGTCAAAATTTGTTATTATAGATGCATATGTTGATAATTTGAATATAATTAGAACTCTTGAAGAGTTTTGAAAGGCAATATAATATTTTAAGAAAAGAATTTGGGATGAAAGATCTCAGAAGAACAAAGAATTGCCTTGATTTTCGAATTGAGGATATAGTAGATGAAATACTTATTTATCAATCAATTTATACACAAATATTTTAAAAAGATTTTACATGAACAAACCACATCTATTGAACATTCCAATGATAGTTCGTTGACTTGATGTGAAAAAAAATATCTTCCAATCTCGATGAGATAATGAAGAAATTAATGGTCCTGAAGTACCATATCTTAGTATAATTGATGCACTTATATATCTTATTAATGATATACAACCAAGTATCGTTTTTTTGTAAATATATCAGTTTGATAAAATTCTTCTCGAATAAAAAGATATTGGAATGAAGTTATTTATATGTTATCTTTGATGATTAATTTATATGGGTTTATTTGTTTCTAATAAATCTAATTTTGATCTAGTTGGTTATGAAGATGCATGTTATTTATCTGACCCATATAAAGTTAGATCCCAGACAGGTTTTTTTAATTATTTACATGTGGATGCACTATTATATCATGATGATCTATGAAGCAGACTACAACAATTATTTCCTTACATCATGTTGAATCCTTGGAATCCATGAGGCTAGTTGAGAATGTGAAAACAATACAACATGTATAACTTATTAGAGGAAAATACTAAAGGAGATAAAATGAAACATATATCGTCAAAGATTTTCTACACCCATGATCTTGAAGAGAATCGCGATGTCATCCAACAAATTTTCTCAAAAGATAACCTAGCAAATCATTTACAAAGACGTTACTTACTGTGACATTTAAAGGGTTGGCGTACAACATTGGAATGCAACAACTAAGAGAACTCAAGTGATGTTTCCATGAGGGGAGTAAATAAACTGTACTCTTTTTCCCTTGACTAAGGTTTTATCCCACTCGGTTTTCCAAGTAAGGTTTTTAATGAGACAGTTCTTTAAGTATATAGATAATGTACTCTTTTTTCTTCACTATAAATTTTTTCCCATTGGATTCTTTTCTAGTAAGGTTTTAACGAGACATATATTCTATATACAATGGGCATCTAAGGGGGAGTGTTATAAATCAATATTAAAGTAGATGTCCATAACCTCCATAAGTTACACATTCTTATTCATTCACCCCATCAACTCTCATTATTCCCTCATGAGTTACAAATCTTATTTATGTTAGATCTTGTAACATCTATCTTGACAACGCTATAAATAGAGGTTGTATGAAGCCTTTGTAACACACCACAACAACAAAGTTGATTAGAGAATTACAATGTTCTCTCCATCTTTTCTCTCCATTTTCTCTCCATTTTTCTCTTATGCTTTCTCTTGTTCTTATTTTATCTTTAGTTTTATAACAGTTTCATAATCTAATTTTCAAAAATATTTTAGAAATCCCACAAAATTTTAAAAAATAAAAATAAAAAAATAGTTTCTAATTTTTTTTCCTTTTTTTTGTTTTTTTTTCTGTTGTTTTTTTAATTATAATTTATAATTTATATTT
This sequence comes from Telfairia occidentalis, assembly GCA_026257165.2. Taxonomy (NCBI): domain Eukaryota; kingdom Viridiplantae; phylum Streptophyta; class Magnoliopsida; order Cucurbitales; family Cucurbitaceae; genus Telfairia; species Telfairia occidentalis. Next base: position 1,852 of record JAOANK020517042.1, read on the forward strand.
TATATAGTTGAATAAGAATCAAAATGTGATCTTCAAAAGTTGGAAAGTAACACAAAGAGATTGAAATAAAATTTTTTAGTTTTGTCAAATTAGATTTTTCACTTCCATCCTCTAGTATTTTCAATTATATAAAGTTCTTTCACACTTACTATGCACGTGAAACTTTTTGTTTCATTTTATTTAATTAAAGATAAATTTTAATAAATTTAAATATATGACAAAAAATTTAAATATCTCAAAAAATTAAACTCAGTATAAGAGTAGCTTTTATAATATTTTATAATTGATTTGTAATGGGCAACAAATTTTTTTCCTATATTTACAAATATAGGAGTCAGTTTCAAATTTTGCAAATATAGAAAAGAGAATTCTTATTTTCAAATTAATGATATAGGTATATCGATTATATACTAAATTATAGATAATTAACAAATAATCAATTATATAAAGTATATATATTAATAAATCAATACTATTCTCTACTATTCTTTTTTTTTTTTTTTAGTTCAACATGTCCCAGTGAGGATTCAAATCTCTGACCTTTTGGTCGATGATACATGCCCTAACCAGCTGAGCTATGCTCAGGTTGGTATATCTTTTCTATTATTGATATACTTAATATGAAATATATCTGTTACATTAAATAAATGAATGATATCTTTAGAAAAAAAGAATAATATACTTCATATTATGTGTACTAGCGTTTCTTTAAGTGGGGGAAAATATTAACTTATTAAATAAGGGAGTCTTGCGTTCTAAATTTTTTTTCCCTCTTCTCCCAAGCTCTTAAACCCACATAAGAAAGGAGAATCTAGGTCAAATCTAAATTCTTATTAAGCTATTAAAACATCTCAGTTGAACAATAAGAATTTTTCTTTTCTTTTACTAGTTGGAACTAAGGAAAGGAATAATAATTTAATAATAATTCCTTTTGGCTAAACTCCCCACTCAAAACCCATATTCCACCAAACAAACATTAAATCCCTAAAGCCGAAGACAAGTAACAAACCTTAAATTATCTAGCGTTACAGACTTTTGAAACCGATTCAATAAACCTACTATATTAGAGACGTGACCAAATGAGAAGCTGTGAACATAATCTCACAAGATGAAATTCACTCCTCCTTTTATAGAGTAAGTAGATGAGTAATTCTCTTAAGTGCTAATTTTGAGACTTGAACAATATGGCCTACCCTCTCTCTCACTGGCTCGAGAAGTGCAGCAATCGAATTTCTCACGAAAGCATGTGAACGCCGTGCATTCAAGATCTAATTTAAAAGACCAAAAAGAAGAAAACAGAGAATGTTAAACACAGAAGAAACTTACCTCTGTAGAACTTCTCTTGAATTCCCGAAGCTACAAACAATAGTAAGAAACTCAACCCAGTAGACACTACCACTCAGAAAACTTGTTATTCTAAGGAAAAGGAAAAATAAAATTTTGGGATCTCACTGATTTTTGGTGAGGGAAAAAGAGAGAATTGAGGGGAAAAAAACGTCCTATGTGTTCTGTGTTCAAAACATAGAGCTTAAGGTTAAAAGGGAGGGGGGAGAGAGAAGGAGGGGATTATGTTAACTCCCCACCCACGTAAAAAAAGAATTAACTCCTCAGTAATGGGAAGTTAATTATAATAAAATAATAATAATAAAAATATAATTATTTAATATATAATTAATTAATTATCTAATAATCAATTAACTATATATTATGCATATTAAGCACAATAAATGCATATCTCTCTCTTCAATATAAATTCTATTCATACTAAATTTTAGCCTATAGTATTTAAATGAATCTCATTAATATAAATAAGATTTGTATCTTATTCAACTTTCCCTTCTAGAAAAAAAAAGAAAAAGAGAAAAAGAGAAAAACAAAAAGAAGAAAAAGAAAAGTAAACAAATCTGTAGGATGTATTAAATTTGCTTAGATGTCCCATTGGTTGAAGTAGGAGACCCTTGGGAGATTTTTCTAACGTCACTTCAGGCTGATAAGGGCTAGGACTAGAAGGGCTTGCATACACACACACGAGGGATGAAGAAAATTGGCCTTGAAATCTCTGTCTGATAAAATGATCTTGTAAGTTTCTATGATTGCACCTATTTGTCTATTGGAGCATTGAGGCTTGAGTCAATTGCATGCTTAGAGGAGATTGCCCATCAATTAGGTGACAGGGTCACTTATGATGCGGGTAGCTTCAGGGGGGCTAGAATGGCTGATTTTCTTTTGTTTGACGGATCGTGGAACTAGCCTCGTTATTCTTAGACAAGATTATCCCAAGACTTGGGATGTTGGATTGCTCACGATGGCTTCTATAGCTTTGGGGGTTTATACTATGGCTAGCGCCTATGATGTTGTGCAACATGAGGGCCAGAAGGCGGTATGGTATCACATCCTATGGTTTGGTGGTAACATCCTGAGGCATGCCTTTATTTTTTGCCTTGCTATTCGTGACCCTCTATTCACTCATGATCGTCTTCGTCAATGGAATGAGTCTATTTTTCGTTCTTGTCTTCTTTGTGATGCAGGTTTGGAGTTTTGAGACCATTTGTTATTTACGTGCTCCTTTGGGGCCCAACTGTGGGAAGGCCTGGTTAGATGGAGTGGGTTTTCTCAATAGATTGCTTCGTAGGATGTCAAGCTGCGGTGGGTATGTCATAAAGGTCGTGGTTCATCCTTGTGTTACAGGGCTTGATGTCATGCTTGGTGTGCGGTGGTCAATTTCATCTGGTTGAAGTGTAACCATCATTTGCATGGTAGGATGACTCGATCTGTGGTAGTCCTTCTTCAGCTTGCTCGTAATGTGTTGATTCGTCGATGTAATGAGCAATAAGATAATGGATGGAGAACGTAGGAATCCAAAAAGAAAGGAATAAACTAATAAAAATTGTCATGTTTTAATGTTGAACATCAATCATAAAGAAAAGATAAATGCAGAAGATTATTAAGGAGGAAATTGACACGGATGATTCAAGTGGTTTGACAAGTTTGGGTCTACATCCACTGAACAAGCTAGAACTGATTTTATTAATAAAATACAAAGGGATAACTTACTGAGAGAGATGGAATTCTTCACACACGGAGTGTGGCCAGGTATTTTTGCTCGGGCCGTTTTTTCTAAAAAATTTGCTAATTTTTAATTAATGGTGGTGTTTAAAGTTTGATGGTCACATGTGTCCTTTTTACCTCTTTTGCATTATTTTGAAGTTTTTGTTATCTTTGTTGTTTGCTAAAAAAGAAAAAAAAAATTAAAGGAGCAATTTTGAATTTGTTCAAATTTATTCTTCTCGTTTTAGCAATGGCTTAAATTAGCATGAGTTCAAAATAAATAAAAAAAATAGCCAATAAATTTGAGAATAAAAACAGAAAATTAATTGGGTATATAAATTCTCTTTATCAGTGTTTAATATGGAGAGAGATTCAAAGGGTCCCACAAAAATTACAAAAAGAATAGCAAAATACAAAAAAGGAAAAAAGAAAAAAGAAAAAAGAAAAAAAAAGTGCAATAGAACCCAAAAAGAACCCTAACTTAGTGGGAGGTTGCACTTGAGACACGGGCTTTTGTCCCAAGGATTTGCACCTCAAACAACAAGATGGTCTGTCATTCTGGTCTTCTCTTTTTCTTTCTCAAGTATCCTGTAAAAAAAATTGTAGTAAGGGATTAGAGGCTTGTTATCGTTGTTTTGTTGTTTTCTATGATGCTAGTTCTTTATTTCTTTACATGTATTTGCAATAAATTTACTCTTTCTCTTTAAAAAATTAATTTATTTTACTACACATTTATTTTTACCTACTGTTTATCCCCTTATCACTCTACATTTTTTCTTATCTTTTTTTTTAATCTCTCATGATTCTATCTATTGAAAAAAAAAAGTGAGAGAGACAAAATGAGAGTAAAAATTATGGGCGGAGGCAAAAGAGGGAGAGAGTAAAAAACCTTCTAGGGTGAGGGGCTTTTTCTCTTTATTTTTGTTGTTGCCACCGTGTTGAACGAGTAAGGAGGGAGTGAAAAAAAAGAGAAGCAGTGTGAAGAAGACAAAAAAAAAAAAAAAAACAGAGGGGAGGGAAGAGACAAAAAGGACGAAGAAGAAGAAAAATGGGTTAAATGGTTTTAGGTTAGATAAGGTTTTAATTATTTGATTTCTTTAAAAATAAAAATAAAAAAAAACCTTGTTTTTTTAATTTTTATTTTAAAACTATTTTGATAAGATGGGTGGCTGATTTGCCGCCCAATGCCCATCATGTTGTGTCTTCCATTTTCTTAATTTTTTTCCCTTTTTTTTTTCTTCTACCGTTGCAACCACTACATATTTATAAGTTTTTACTTATTTATTTATTTTATATTTTATATTTTTATTATGCTTATTCATTTATTTATTTATTTTATTTCCAAATCTCTTATTTTTTTTTTAATTATTTAAATATGTACCATTTCTTTTTCTCTTAATGTTTAATCTTTTGTCTTTATTTATTTGTTATAATATTTTTTGTATAATAACTTTCGTTCTATTTGTTACATGTTGTATTAAGCTTTTTTTTAGTTAATTTAGATGTGTGCTTTACATTTTTCTTTTGTAGCATAGATTTATATTAATCTATGTGATATATACTCTTAATTATGTAAGCTCATGTAAATATTTTTTTTTTCTTACAATATTTGGTATTGACATGTATAGTTGTAAGCCTTTTTTTCAAAAACATTGAAAGTCAGATTTTTTAGTTTTTCATTCTTTAAGAATTTGAAATCGGTTTCAATATATTTTTAAAATTTTGTATATTACATTTCTTTTTACATGAATTTAATGATTTAATTGTTATGTCATTGTAATTTATATTTTAAATTGAAATTTATCTATTATGTTCAATTAAATCACTCTGATGTGCTTCTTCTTTTCTTTTTTTTAATTGTTTTTAAATCTCATTTTAACATTTTTTCACCTTTAGAAAATTGTTTTCAAACCCCTAAATTTATGTTTACAAAAGTTTTTTTTTAACACAAGATTATTTTCAAAGTTTTTATAATCTTTTAAAACAAATTGTATTTTAATTTTTTTTTTTCAAAATTTACTATGACGGAATTTAGAAATATTTAGAAGTCCAATTTTCTATAATTCTGAAGAGGAGGAATTATAATCTTTGCGAGTTCGAGATTTAATTCCAAGAAAAAAATGAATTTATTAATATTTTAAAAATATATTTATCTTTTAATGGCTTTCTATGCTGAAGTTGAAGAATTGTAAAATTCTTTGGTAAAGATTTTTTTCCTTAATTTTGAAAAAAGTCTAATATCGTCAAATTAATGGATAACTTTTACTCGAATCATGACTTTAATGTTGGAGAAATAAGAGATAAAATAAGATATTTGTTTTAAATTTATTTTTCTAAAATATCCCCTATTTAAAAAGACTTTTTGACATTTCAATATACAATTTTGACCATCATTTTTTTAAGAGTGTTGCGAGGTGTTAACACATTCTCCATGCAAAAACAACTCTTCATTCCAAAATCAATTGTTCACATACCAGGTTTTATGTTTATTTTATTATATTTTGATGATCAATCACACTGTGGAAAATGTTGGTGACAACTCTTTTTCTTTTTTTAAAATCTCCCTTTTTCGAGGACGTCGACTATTCTGCATCGAAAAAATGTGGTGACTTGGAGTTATACTCCAAGAACATACACTCTTTTACATAACATTGACCAAAATTGATTTTGTTATCCAATTGGGTTTTGAGTTGTTTAGTTAGCTTGATAACTTCTTTATTTACCACGTCGTCTTTGATAAAATGAAACATAATATTGATGTGCTTAGTGCGGTCACGATAAGTTTGATTTCATGAGAGTGCTAATGTACTTCGGTGTCCCAATAAACATTAGGTAGAGTGTCCTAGCTAGTAAATTTCAGTGATAAGTCGTTTCAACCGTATAGCTTTCTTTATGGAGTTAGATAAAACAATCTATTAAGATTCTACAGTAGACGAGGCGACTATAAGTTGAAGTATTGACCTGTACCTCAAGGTATTACCATAAAGAATAAACATATAGCCTATAGTTGATCTTCGTTTATTGATATCTGCTGCAAAGTCAGCATCATGATAACCTTTAAGGTCGACGATGTAAAGACCCGACTTAAAATAACTTTCGATCGTTATTACCTGCATGCATAAGAAACTTTAAAGAATAACCTTACTTTGAAAATTTTAAAATGCGAATTAAAATGCTCAAAAACCTTGAATTGAGATCCTAAGGAAAAACAAAGAAAAACAAGAAGTAATTAACAAAGCTCAATGCACAATTTAATTTCTAAATCCATGAATCCTAAAGTTAATAAACAACTCATGACCATGACACACAAGAACCCTTCCTCATCATCCACTACAACCGTTATTACCGTTACCTAAAAAATATGTTTAGAAAGAAAATGTTGAGTACTTTTAACAAATACCCAGTAAGTGACCCAACTTACATGATCATACCTATAAACACACACAAGCATGCAAACTCATGGAATGGACTTTTGGAATCTATTCTTCACCAATCGACAATATACTGTTCTTCTCATGTCATATGAACAACCTTTATCCCAGTATGGTGTCATCTCACTTTGGGTAGAAGTGTGGGCCATTGATTTAATTGGGGCATCTAGCTGCGTCTGATGCTAGATGACACTCATTCAGCGCAGCCAGATCCTAACCAACACCGACCCTTTGGGTGTAGAATGCAGTTGTCACCCTATTATGAATCATGATTTCATGGTTCTATGATTCATGCAAGATCTCACATATATATAACATGAAACTTAACATCAGACATCATGCATGTCATACCACATTACTCAACATTACAACATATCTCAGCAAAGTAATTTCAAGCATATCAACACATACATAATAGAATATCACCACATCTCATCATGAACAACAAACTAACATGCCATAACACATCTCATGGTACCATAACATACAGGACATATTACACTCAACATCATGATACTTTACACATATATGGGTTATATCAAACATACATCATCCGACCTAAGCTCTTCACGGGTCCGTAAGTAATGTCACTTATCTAAAGCGAGTCCTACACTTCCCTTAATGAACTAGTCAAAGTAAGTTTGGTCAACCTAAGTCAAACACGAAAATCATTTTAGAAAATCATCTTAAAACTAATTTTTTTTTATGGATTTCGAGGCTAAATCTAAGGGTATATCATCACTGGAAGCTTATTGTCCAAACACCGACCTCACGCATCACCGCATGCGCTGCCGCTGCCATCCACGTGCCACCAAATTTTGAGTCACATACCTTCAGATCTAAAACTTCAAGTCACCACGACTCTAATGCCACCAACTGTGCACCGATCCAACGCTTCATGCGCCGCCTGAAGTTGGCACATGTGGCCCACTTGCGGCTGCAGACATCGGCTTTTTGTCATGCATGTAGCCTCACTGTCGTTCTGTTTGGTGTTCCGCTTCTACCAACGTGTAGATTTGGTCCTCGTGGTCCTTTTCCACCATTTGCCGCACTCAAAATTCCACTTTTTAATTGAAAAAGAGAGAGAAAATGTGAGTTAAGAGAGATATCCTCAGGATAGAGTGTGCGGCCTCTGTAGTACTGTTTAGGCCGTCAACGCCCCCTTACAGCCTCTTAGAATACTAGTCACGAAATCCTAAGAATTAAATCAAGAGGGAGAGAAGAAAAGAACAAAAAAAATAAGAATACTTACACCATAAAGAGAACGACGTCGGGTCGACACCACCACAGCTTACACTGGCGACTGCTGGAAGGGAGAGTGGCCAAGAGGGGGAGAGATCGAGAGAGGGAGATGAAGTGTGAGTGAGAGAGGGGGAGAGCCTTGAGAGAATTATCCTTTCTTTTATTTTTGGCAAAATAAAAGTGTGGTGGATAGGGTTTCATCTTAAGCTTATAAGGGTGCACCTTAAAACCCTAAACACCCTCGATTTAATTACAAAAATGCCATCGATCTAATTTATTTTATTTTTTTCCCATAAAATCCTCAAAAACAAATTACTTAATTCCTCTTCAAATTAGCCCAAATAATTCTCTAATTCCATCACTTATATTTCTCATTTTTCTACTAACTTAGAAAATCAACAAAAATAACTCATTTAACAACTTTAAATATACCAACAACCAAAATTCAAAATCCATAATTATAAAATATCCTGATACAAATAATATTAATAATAAAATAAACGGGTGTTACATACTAAGTCCATCTCCTTGTAGTATATACTAAACCATAATCTTTAGTACATTTGATATATTGTAGGCTCCATTTAGTAGCTTTCCAATGTTGTTTACTTGAGTTGCTCATAAAACGACTAACAACATAGAAAGCTTGAACAAATAAAGCTTTGTACATATCATTTCATATACGAGACTTCCCATTGCATTTGAGTAGGTAACATTGGCCATATTTTCCTCCTCAACACTTGTAATAAGAAACCCTAGGGTATTGCAATAAAAAACTCTACCACTTAAGGAGAACCTCTAACTGTCAAATCCTAAAATCCTAAATCGAAACCCTAAGGATGGGTTAGACACGGATTATCTTAAGATCAAAGCTTTTGAGGTCAAGAACAAGTTTCTTAAGCCGACGAGTCTAACACTCCACAAGATAGGATGATCAATCCAATTTGAATGTTCTTGGCATGCAACTCAAGACATGAACTGCAAAAGTTGAAGAAGCTCTAGGCTAAACTTGAAGAAAAAGCTTGAAGGCTGATTTTCATTCAAAAATTCAAAAATCTCACGAAAACAATCTCCTGGCAAGACTTTAAATAGCCTCCCAACTAAACTATTTGCCACATCATCATCAATGACATAAAAAGGCTAAAATACTCTTATTCACTATGTTCAAGCTATGATAAAATTGAAAAATAACAAACTACATCAAAATTATTAAATAAAAATATGAATAATAATTTGTGGTCTTGGTGTTTCATATCATTCCCTCGTCCTTTGAAAAGATTCGTCCTCGAATCCAAATTAATATCTAACTAGTAGCTATGAGAAGAAAATAATGAAACTCGCCTCGGCCTTCTATTGGATTGTTTCCCTTGTAAAGAAAATTTATAGTCATGAGATGTTAAAGCCTCATCTCTTCTTGGATTTCATCTCTGTTGAAAAGAATATTGATACTTTCAATTCTCAAGTAGCTTGCAACCTTGGAAAGAACATGAAACAGATTTGTAATGGAACTAAGTCATTCCTTCTCTACTGCGTGCTCTCTGTTATGTCTAAATTTGGTGTCAATATTTGAATGTTTCTTCATAATCAATGTATTAACAACCTGCCAAACATCAAAAGAAAAAAGAGGCAAACTTGGTTTAAGCTCACATATTAGAAAACACACTCTTTTGTTAAAAAGTTCCAAAATGTTTTGTTTTGAAATCAAGAAAGACTATACCTCACAAGCTTCTAAACTGTCGTTCTTGGCCTTTCTCTCATTTTGATCTATAGATCGAGTATTACTCACTTGCTTTTCTCTTTCACCAATGTTCCCAAACTTTTCTTTTCCATATTTTTCTATTGCTTTTGTCTCCATCATCTTATGCCTTTCATTTTCAAACTCACACACATCAAGTTTTACTTCTCTTGGAAAGAATGATACAGTAGTAGAATCATATGTAACTTTGAGATCTAATGTACTCACAACGTCATCACAAAGTTTTATAGTTTCAAGCTACCTGCTATATACTATCTCTACTTCACTACCATTAGCACATGCTCCTCTCACTACAAGAAATACTGCTTTCTATAGCATATAATCATAGCATTAATGATAAATCAACTATTAAAAATAAATGCGCGAATTTAAAAAAAATGGCGGAAAAGAAAAAATTTAGAAACCTCTCGTAACAAAAACAAAACCTCTCACGATTTTTCACTTCATTTTCTTTTCCCTCAAACCCTCGATCTTCTTCTCTCCGTGCTCTGCCCCTGCAGTCTTTCATTTTCTTCAACCTTCAATGAACACGTTTTCCCCCACCCTCAATCTCCCACTCATCGATTTTCCAACCCTTCAATCTCCATTGGTCTCCCTCCCGCGCACAAGTTCTTCGACCCATTGCTCGATCTCCCTCTCACACGGTATTTTCTCCAACTAGTCTAATCCTGAATCTCCCAAATCACAATCTACACTTCTCCTCATCGATCTTATTGCGTGGTCTAAATTAAAAAGATTGAAGCTACTCTCTGCTTCTTTTTTTTGCTTTCTTAAAGCAGTGAACGATTGTTGGGCTCTACTCTTCAACTCCAAGTTAAAAGAGGTAAATTTTAATCTTCATTCCAAAAGATTGAATTGATTCTTTGTTTCTGGCTTTTTTTTTTAATCTAAGCATTTTTGTTCTTTGTTTCACTGATTGTGGCTTTTTTTAATCATTATTTATTTCTTTAATAACCATCCTTCTTCTTAGAGATTTTTTGAATTAGATGAGAAATCAACAAATGGGGGGGCAAAAAAGAGATTTAGATCTAGGCGGTGAATCAACCAAAATATTAACATTCTTGAGGGACACAAATTCTGTTACTAGTCTAGATTGGATTTAGGTTTCTTGGGTTGTTCAAAGGAAGAAGGAGAACTCTAGTTGACAAAGGAAGCAAAATACTGAAGAAGTTAATAAATGCATTTCGTTTTGGTACTTTTTTAAAAAAAAATTCCTCATTGAAGCCATAGACTTTTGAATGTGTTTTCTTGTTCCATAAATGATTGTTGAGTAATAGATTCGGCATAACA
>JAOANK020517144.1:0-12617 GCA_026257165.2 Telfairia occidentalis
CCAAAGTAATGAGATTTTAAACATGCATTCAATAAATTGCAATTTTGAAGACTATGTTATACCAAAAAAAAAAAAAACAAACAAACAATTGCAATATGTTTATGCATTAAGAAAAATAATGCTTAAATAATAAAATAGAAAATTGCAATAAAAAAAATAATAACAAAGTATCATGTTGTGAAATGAAATGAAATACAACAAAGCAAAAAACCAAATAATTGAAATACAACAACTAACAATAAGCAACCAATAGTGACATTCATATGCTTAAACAAGAGAAAAAGAAAAATAATAGGTAAATATTTAATAGTGATATCTAATTAATTGAGAAAGTAGTTTCATATGCTTAAATAAGAAATAAATGCTCATAAGAATTGAAGTACATCAAATAGTTAATTACACATGAAAATGATAATAATAAGTAAATATTTGAACAATATGTATAAAAGAAATATTATAATGGAGAACTTACCACAATGTACAAAAATAAAATAGAATGTATAGAAAACTTCTACCACAATCTATAAAATCAAACCTACCTTTAGCAAACAACAATGGTAGAGAATCATGCTAATAACGTATTATAAAATGAATACAAAAACAAAAGAACAAAATAAAAACAGAAAAGAGGAAAAGATGAAGAGAAGAAAGTAGAGAAGAACAGAGAATTCTTATTTACTTGTGATTTACAAATGTCTCATACAAATACTATTTATAGGATTTACAATGGTGTAAGTTACATAATTCAAAATGAGTAACTTTCATGGTATAATGAGTGATAAAGAGGAAAATGAATATAGAATTGTGTAACTCATAGAGGTTATGAATATCTACATAATTATTATATTTATAATAATTATGATTTTATTAATGATGTGATTCATTGTTTAGAAACTACAAATAAGTAATTATTTTATGTGCTGGGTTTGATTTTATATTTTTCACGTGATATATAGGATTTTTCTATATGTTAGATTTTTCATTTAAAAAAATTAATTTTTTTGGAAATAAATTAAAGATAAAATGAAAAAAAAAAAAAACTTGATTTGGGAATTATAATAATGATTAAACACTACCTAAACTTAAACCTATATTCTCTAAAATTAAACCTAACTATAAATTGTGAATTTAAAACTTGTCGAAACCTTAAACTCTAAACCCTAAATTTGAACTTTATAGAAGCTTTAAACTCGTACCGAAACTCCAAACATGAAATATTTTATAAATTGATAAATACCTACAATAATATACTTTAATAATATACACATAATAAATCCTAAACATTAAACTCTAAAGTCTAAACCCTAAACCCTAAATCCTAAATCCTAAAAGATATATTAAAAAAAATTCTTAAACACTAAACTCTAAGACCTAAATCTTAAACCATAAGTCCTAAACCTAAAATCTTAAACCCTCAAAGATGTTAATTTAATTGTTTATAGTACCTCTTTGACTCCAAAATTTATTTCATCTTAATTTATGTTCTATTTGATTGGTTTTGTTTGTATATTATTTACATTTATATATATATATATATATATATTTAAATATCAAATTTAGTTGCTATACTATTATAGGAGATGTGGGATGTTGGGTTTATGTGTTATATATGAATAAAGATATTGTTGATGGGCAAAATAATGTACAGTACGATTTGCCACCATGTCTTCAGATCAATCTCGTTCGTGACATTCAATTCGATACATTTTATTTATTATTTGTTTGGTGGATTATCTATAGATAGAGATCAAAGATTAGAGATGATATTTAGATATGAGAGTAGAAATATGGTAGGTTCTACTTTTTATGTTCTAATCTCAATACAAAGTGAGCATGATTTTTAGGTTTATGATGAATATTGTGCTTCATCCCTACCCATTATTCTAACGTCTCGTTTGATTTTATCGATAATAAGTATTATTATTTAGTAATTTGAGAATTAAATTGGGTTGATTAGGTTAACTTTGGTGTTACGAATTAATTTGAATTTGTTTTGAAAAGAGAGAGAAATTAGGAAAAGATTGTAGAATTTATTGAGATTTTTATTTTGTAGAAGATAAGAGACAAAAGAAGATAAAATTAAGGGATGACATTTTTGTAAATAAGTGAAGAGTTATTAGGGCTTGGTTTTGGAAGTGTATCCTATATAAGGATAAGATGCCAAACTTTAGCCTCCACCTTTTGTTTTCAAAAGAAACCCTAAAGAGATCATTTCCCTTCCCTTCCTCTCTCTCCATCCACCTTCACCGGCGGCATAGGCTCACCACTCAAATTCCGGCAACGGCGACGCATGGTAGTGCGGTGGCAGTTTCAAACTACAGGCTTGGTATAATTCTCTTATTCCAAAACCCTAACTTAAATGAGCATTGGACCTTAGTATCATGTTTAAGTTGATAACGTACTCAATTATGGGATTTTTGTGGAATAATTGTTAGAGGAGCTTAAGTCGGGCCATTAAGGATTAATTAGGCTTATTAAGAAACTAAGGTAAGTGGCTCTACTCTCGAATAAGCCTTCAGGCTAGCATCCATACACCACATACAATCGATACTCATGGCATATAACAACCACATAACAGCCATATACACATCATGCTTATCACTAGTACATCGTCATGCTCAATTCACAAACTATATATATAAGATGGGCATGATCAACACATACAACACACAATTCAAACAAGTTACCGACTTAGCCCAATGGTTTATCCAAGAGCGAAGTCACTTACCTAGTTTCTTAATAAGTCTAATAAATCCTTGGAGGTTGGCATGAAGAGGTTGGCACGAGAGGAAGAGGAGGAAAAAACTCCTTTTGAGAAGAAAAGACTTGATGGTTAGGGTCTCCTAACATGCATATTTATAGGGTTTTCCATAAATCCTAATTCTATTATAATTTGGTATAATTAAAAAAAAAAAAGGTAATCTTTAACTATTTTCCTTTTCTTAAAAGATAAAATTCTTCTACTTTATCTTTTTTTTTTTCTCTTATTTCATCCAAAATAAAATTCAAATAAATTTCATAATCTTTTTCTAATCCTCTCTAAATAAAACTAATTTATTCTTAACTCTAAAAAATTCATCTAACTAATACAATTAATTCTCAATCACCTAATAAATCTTTTAAAAAAATACCAATTAATGACCAATTCAAATAACGGGACGTTACACTACATATTTACCATACTGCCACGGTATTTTTTTCTAAAGAAGAGAGGAAATATTTGAAGTAACGTCTCGATGCTACATCGAAATTTCACATTCTGCCTTACCCAATTCGTAGTAGCGTTGAGACGCTACTACTCCAACGTCTCAACGTTGACGCCTTCTGCCTTCTGGTTACTGTTTGAGCGTCTCAATGCTTATCTCTAGCATTGAGACGCTGGCTCTCGAGTTACTCTTTGATCTTCATCATTGATTTACCCAATTTTTGGGTTGTTTGGCACATTTTTTGCCCCAAACAACCTCAAATTCATCCTTTCCCTTGGAATGCTCAGTTCCTACAAAATTTCACAAATAAAAGCATCAAAGTACTCTTATAAAATAGAAAACCACTAAATTAGAGGTCCTAAAATAGCACTTTTTGAGTGCTATCACATACAGATTTTTGTTTTAGCAAATCTAGAAACATATTTCTTTGGAATATGGGGTGGCAATTTTTGGTACTTCTTTTCATTCCCCATAGTAATTTCACATTTTTCTATTTTTAATGCATGCAAATTTGAAGAATATTATTAGAAGGGAATTGCAAATTTGCCATTGTTTTTCCATCTATAAATAGTCTACTCTTCCATCAAGTATGTTGAAGTTCCCTTTCTCACAAAAGCTTTCTATTCGCTGTGTTCTACGCTCATTTCTATTGTAAAAACATTCCTCTTGTGTCCATTTTCTTATTCACCTCTAATAGGCCCAAAATTGAAAAACTTGTTCAAGGGAAAGAAGAGTAAGGCTACTAAAGCAATACCCCTTTCAACCAGCCCCCGTCTTATTAGACACACTAGAACATCAAAAGGAAAAGCTCCCCCCAATTCAAGAACTACCTTATAAACTAGAAGATCCATCTAGGAAGAGAAAGAAGCACCTTAGCCTACCCCTTCTATATCCCTAAATAAAAGAAAACATAAGGGGAAGAAATCCAAAGGTTAGGTGCCTATGACACAACCAACACCAATAGATTCATGACAATATTGAGAGGTTCATTACTGATCAAGCATGAGCAAAATTTGAAGAGATAACGAAAAGTGGTTTCCTTATGAAAATGGGATTCAAAATGCCTCTCAAAGACGTACCAGCCTCCATCTCTGAAATCATTGTGTAGCAAATTTGAACACCTTCAGCACCAAACCTGGCTTGTATACCGTGACATTGTAAGGGAGTTATATGCAAACATATATGAAAATGAAGGTTTTTAGTTGGTGGTATGCGGCAAGATCATAGACTGGTCTCTGAAAGCTACCAATGCACTATATAACCTCCCCAACCTATTTAGAGATGTTTTTAATGTGGTGGCTCATGAGCTTTTTGATCAGCAATTGAATGTTGCTATAAGAACCATAGGAATCGAAGCAACACAATGGTGCATTTCCAAAGAAGGCAAAAAGACTATGGTTGGTGCTCACTTGAAGGCAACAACCAAGCTTTACTTCATCAAGCATAGAGTACTCCCTACCACTCATGACTTCTCTATGTCAGTTGAGCGGACGTTACTTATCTTTCATATAATGGAAGGAATACAGATAGATGTAGGCCAGTTAATCCCTAGAGAAATTTATGGTTGCTACAGAAGAAAGATTGGCAAGCTTTTCTTTCCCAATACTATCACTCTCTTTGTCTTAAGGCAAGCATGATTTTAGAGGAGAATAAGGAACCTTGGAGGGATAAAAGAGGCATTGATCACGTAGAAGTGGCTAGGCTTACGAGGGAGGATGGAAAAAGGAGGTCCATCTATGTAATTGCAGGCATCAACAATTTGATGGACTAGCAGGCCATTATGCTTCAGCGTTTAAGTTATTCTGAGTTTCAGCTGCACACCTATTGGGACTATGCTCACCAACGTGATGTAGCAATAAGGAGAGCTATGCAAGTTCACTTTCACTATCCTTATCCTCATATCCCTCCCTTCCTTAAGGACGTGCTAAACAGTTGGACCCTTGTCGAGGCAGCAAATGATGAAGATGATGATTGAGGAAGGACCTCACTGACCTTGGGCTCTACTGCTAGCTACTTATCTTGCTTTCCTTTTTTTTTAATGCTCTGCTCACTGTGGCATGTTGGTGAAGGTCTTCACTTAATGTTTCTCTTGGCTATTTTTGTATTTTTCTTATTGCCTTGACTTTATTTCTACTGTTGTTTGTATTTGGGGATGAACTACTACATGATTTTGTGTCCTTCATTCTGGTTAATATTCAATTACCCCTCCCCCCTCTCTTACCTACTTGTATTGCTTCCATTAGTTCTGCAATGTTTCAATAGAGTAGACTTTCAGTTTTTCCTAAATTCTTATTTGCTGCTCTATTTTGGAAAAAGTCAATTGGTTGAGTTGGCTTGTGTCCTTCCGAATAACATCCTTAGCCCAAGCAACCCAGCCTTGTTAATTATACGTATCCTTCATCTGTGGGACTAATTTTTATTAAGCTTTGTAGAACTACCCTCCATTAGAGGATCCTCCTTAGGAAATTTTCCTTATAGTCAAAGAAGTTTGAGGGATCTATGAGACCTTTTCCCTCAGCAGCTACTATTTTTCCTATACTTCAACTTATTAAGAACCCTATTTCATTGAGGACAATGAAATCGTTAAGTTTGGGAGTGTGATTAGCTGCTATTGTGCATACTCCTCCTTTCTTACTTGAAAGTGAGTATCTACCTAAGCTAGATAGATTGCTCGTAGTTGGATATCCAATACCTAGGAAGTGGGAATAAGCCAAAACGAAGGTAGCATATCTTGATCAAGTGCAAAAAAAAAAAAAAAAAAACAAAATAAAGAGGAAAGGGTTGTGCATTGCACGTAGTTAAATATTCAACATCTAGGAAGTGAGGATAAGCTAAATGAAGGTGTGTACTTGCTGCCTCTAAGAAAAAAAATGCAATAAACCCAACTGAAGAAATTCAGTATGTTGCAGTGAAATAGAACTTTTGGATAAGCTAAAGTGCGTCGAAAGTTAGTGTGCTGCTCTTGTAGGCTTCACAAAAAGTCTATGATAGGAATTCCCCTCAAATGAAATTCACAATAGAAGAAATTCCCCAAGTGTTGTTGTATCCAATAGAAGATTGATATATTTTGTTTAAGAAGAGTTAGGTTCAAGCAGTGAGGTTGATATGAAGAGTGAGAAAGTTGTGTGGTGAAAGGCTTGGGAAGTTATCCTTAAGGATTGCAGTGCCAACTCTTGATAACTAACTTTAGTACAGAAAAGAGCAATGGAGATGGTTAGAAAGACTATAGGCATTACTCAGGGACGAGTAATGGTTCAAGTTTCGGGATTTATTAACTCTTAGAATAAGAGTTATGAGTGGTCCAGTTTTGTGTACTTTTGAGCTGAATATTGTTTGATTGTGGTCCATAGCCAGAAATCTATGTGCCTTTCTCTAGTATTTTACTTTAAACAAATGATTTTGGAAGTGGCGGATTAATAGGTTAATTTCATTAACTTTGTAGTCATTATGTAATATGTGCTAATTTTGCTGTAGCATCTTATTGACTAAAGCAAATTCCTATAACATTATTGAGTTGAAAGTAAAGTACAATGAGGTGGCAATTCATTAAATGAGCTGGCATTAGCACGTGACAAGCTGAGAATTAGCCAAGGAAGGACCTCCAAGTAAAAGATTATGTCAAATAAGCCCTCAAATGTTGTCCAAATGGATAGGATAGAGAGAAATAGAAAAGGAAAAGGATTCAGCCCCCAAAACATCAACAACTTTTATTTTTCCCTTCTAGACAACAAATTTTGGTTTTTTTTAAAAGAAGGATTCTACTAAGAAAGGAAAGGAGAGACAAAGGAAGAAGAGAGAGGACCTTGGTGGAAAGATACTTTTGGAAAGAAAACTTTTCTACAAATTCTATTTTACATCTTTTTGGCCTCATTTTATCTACTTTTGTTTCGTAGCTCACAGATTGTAATTTCTTTTAATTTCTAAAATCTTCATCATTCTTTCTTGTTGGTGAACCATGTTTTGTTTAATACAAGTATTTTGTTATTCCTTTATCTTAACTACGAACTAAATAGCTTAAGGCAAGGGTTAGGGATGCTTTGTACGGATTGTCTACAGCAACCCTTGGCTATTTTTAATGGTTACTAATGAATGAATTTCTTATCTGATTGTATTGATCGGCCTCCTTTATAGTTTGCTTTTTAGGATGAACTTGGGAGAGGGATTACTAATAAATGTCTTAGCAAACCACATTAGTAAAATTCATCTATCAAATTTGAGAGAGTTAGGAATAACCTCCTCCCAATGAACACTAAGGACACGCTAGTGGATTAAAGTTTAGGAGACATGGAAATGAATACTCGATGTATAGCTTTGGAAAAAGCATAAAAGTTGTTTTGTGTTATTTTGACAGCATTAGTTCTACTGTAGTATTCTATAACAGTCAGCACATTAACCTCCCTAATTTGATCCTGTTTACTCAATTTTGGATAAAGTGTTTTTGGCACCCTTTGCATGTATTTCTAATTATCATTAGTCATTTTTGGACTTTTAAACAACTTTTAGAATTGGTTAGTAAAATTCTCCTAAACTAGAGGCTTTGAAGTTGAATTTTGTAAACTCATCCCTGTGGATCGACCTTGCATTACTATAATTTCTAGTGTACTCTTGTACTTAAAGTGTGATTTAGCTAAGGAGATTGTCTAGCTTTGCAAGTTATTTCAACAAAATTAACAATAGTGGAGTGACCTTTAATGCCCCGTCCTAGTATTCAGACTAGCATTTGGAATCCAAATTTGACACCTATTGGCCTTGGCATTTGCCTGCATCCATACGACCTAGCCACCTCTAGAATTGACTTGAGATGTTGCGAGAGTGAAGACTGTCCCTACAGACCAACATAGGTCCTTTTAGCATGCTTTGTGTGCACTCACATGCTTCCAAGAAAAATTTCCTAGGAGGTCACCCAACATAGGATTTCATTAAACCAAGCATGCTTAACTTTGAAGTTCTTATGATTTGGCCACTGAAAAGAACGGTGCGCCTTATTGGTATATAGGTAGTAACTATCAATTCTTTTAAGCCTTTCTCAACCGTGCTTGCATAGTCTTAGGATCTCTCTTATTCAGATGTAGTGTTAGTCCATTCACATGCCCATTAACTTCTGCTTAGTTCGTTAAAAAAAGTACCCCAACCAGTTTATCACTCTTTAGTGTACAAGAGTAATACACACTATATTATCTAGTATATATAGAAAATCACAAATTTTAGTCTACATCTTGCGCTTAGTGTCCTGGTTTTCTTATTAGTCTTTTGTTGGGTAATCTCTCGCCAATTATTATGTTAGAAAGACAAATGAAGTCTGTGACTTCAGATCTTTGATACTAGGGTAGTGACACAATGAGTAATGATCCACAACTAAACTTCATGAAAATGAAATCCCAGCATGGAGATCACATCTCCATCTGTGTCGTTCTCTTGCACAATGTCGAATTGAAGGATATTTATTTGCTTGAGATCACTCATGGCAGAGTTTAGTGTCAAATGACTATTTCACAAATATGAGTTCATAAAATGAAATAAAAGGTAGATGAATATCAGTAAGTTTCCTAAAATAACATATCAAGGATCCATGATCCATGGTGTGCAAATATTATTGAATAACTTCGACAAAGAAACAAACATTCAACCAGCAGGTAGCTCAACCACGAGTCATGCTTCGTTGCCAACTTAGTTATTGTAGTTCTATTATTAGTATAGTATGCAAAACTGTTCATTCTTATTTATTTAATAATCAAATTAGTGAAATTCCCAAAATGTCTCACATGTTGCAGGAACATTCATTCCAGTCGTATAACGAACAAATTGAATTTAGTTATCGGTTACCAAATCAAGATAATTATATTGGTCATAAATTTGACTTATCTCCTTTAACCTTAGATAGGTTAGCTTCTTTAAGTAAAGAACTCGGTTTCATCTTATGATCAAACATCAATAGATTAGGTTCTTTATTTCTTTGTACCTCATCAGCGGATGGTTTGGTTTTCAATGAAATGCTCACTTGTGAAGTGATTGATGTAATTAGTCATTATAACAATCATTTTTGGCGTATCTTTGTGCTGACCACGTTGGGTGTAGGTTGTTTTGTCGGGTATAGCACCATACTAGGCTTAAGTTGTCAATTGCCAATAGGCAACCCCATGTCTACAAATGACTAGCATGTGATATGGTACTAATCACAATCCACTCAGTTACTGCAGATGCACAGGTCAAATTTTAATATAAAATAGCCTAAGAGACCAAGTATCGTCCTCTGGGAATCAAATTTCTAATTTTTTTTAGTTATTACTTTATTCTTTCAATTTTATTTAGGGAACCCAATATCATGCAACGGTTCTAAACTATAGAAAGCAATAAAGTGAGATACGCTAACGATGCAGCAATCAAGAGAAAAGAGGTTCTAAGGTATTGGTATGGTGAACAAAACAATCAAATGATTAATTAACTCACGGATGCATTTGATTATCAATTTTCTAAGTCTAAGGTTTATTAACTCGGGTTTCTCCTTCTCGAGGTCTATCGACTCTCACGATTAACTCCCTATTCGATGTCTCACAATACGAATTTAAAAGCAGTATAAAAATAACCTCTCACGGACCTCGCAAATTCTCCTATCACTATCGTGCCTAGAATAGCATATGTCTAAAATCATATGTCTACTCCTCTCTCTTTCAAGTAAGAACGTAAAACATCATACATAACACTCAATGGCTAGTTGAATGTAGTAATTAAAGTGCTGGAAAATAGAAGAAAATGGTAATAAATTGCATTCCACAAGAAAACCAATAAATCTAAGAGTTCATTACAACCAACACCCTAAAACCAAAGGAAATTAGCTATTGTTTTTATCATAAATTGCCAAGAAAAATCCCAAATACAGATAACATAAAGAGTATAAGAGAAAAGAGGGAACTCCTGAAAGAACCCACCCCTTTCGACCGTAAACATGCTTCTAGAGCACTCTGAAACTTTCCCAAAACTCAAGAACAGTAGTCCACGGTGTTCTCTATTGATAACTCTCAAAATTTGTACCTCAAAACCGATCTCCCTTGACCTAGGGGCGAAAATATCATTATAGACTATTTGCAGACAGCGTTGAGACGCTATACAATAGGGTTGAGACGTTGTGCTTTAGGCTTACCAAAATGCCACTGCCTATTTGTAAAGTTTTGAAGGAAATTCAACGTAGCGTCGCGACGGTAGTTCGAATATCAGCTACTGACTTCTTCTCAGTTGAGACGCTACTATTCCAGCTCTCAACGTTGGAACGTTATGCCTTTTCTAGTCACTATTTGGGCATCTCAATGCTCTGGTCCGACATTGAGACGTTGTGCTTTCGGGTTGAGGCTCTTTTTGACATATCTCTTTCGTTCCTTAGCCAAATTTACTCTTCTTAGGCTTGTTTTTCAACCCGAACAACACCGAATCTTTATTTTTGCCTCCAAATGCTCGGTTCCTACAAATTCAACAATTAAAACCTCAAAGTACACAATTCAACCCACAAAACTACTAAATTTAATGTTCTAAAATAGCACTTTTACAGTGCTATAGGGACCAAGCCAATTTTTTCATGGTTTTGGATTAGTTATGCTTAACGATGTTGCAACATTGGTACTCTCAACCTTTGAGCATGAGTATCCTTTTACTGTGATAGCAACTATTAATGCTTGTGGCCCTGTGCAGCAGGCTATTTGTGTTAGGTCTGATGGTTTCTTTTGTTAAGATGTGGAGCCCAATTCATTAATCAAGTTTTAATCGTGGAGAATCGTCGTACAATGATCGAAAAAGATGGATCGGGACTGTTGGGAAAAGTGAAGTCAAACTAAAGAAGGAAATCTATATAATCACTTTTGCGTTTTAGGATTTGGTTTGCAACATTTCTTTTGCCTATTAAGCTTTGGTGTGAGCTTTTATAAATATCTCTATAACTTTAGAGATCTAAATACACAGTAACACAGATAGAAGTCTAGAAATCCAGAGATATAGAGATCTAGAGTGAGTGTTTTTGTGAGAGAGAGGTGTGTGGACTTTCTAGAGAGAATAAACCGTTTTAGAGAGTGTTCTTTTGTATTGGTTTTGCTAACCAAGAATACTAAGAGCAAGATTGTATGGCGAGGTTAATTGAGTGTTTCTCCATTGTAATCTTCAACTGATTTAGTGGAACCTGCAATTGCAGGAACTGGTCGTAGCCCTTTTCATTGTTGGGGTGAACCAGTATAAATCTCGGTGTCAAGTGTCTCTTTCCTTAAATATCTTTACTTTCCGTTTGATTAATCTTGTGATCTGATTTGTGGGTTGTTTTTTTGAGGAATCAAAATAATCTTTAGGCTATTAAGTTTGGGTCTAGTTTGTTATTCACTTTCGTGAATTGTTTGGTTTATTTTGATTTCTTTCCTAATAACTGGTATCAAAGCTTCTAGGTTTAGAAGCAATGAGAGATAGATTTGGATCTATTCACAAGTTTAATGGACATGATTTTGGTTACTGGAAGATGCAGATTCAGGCTTTCTGACTAATAATAAAGTTCACAAAGCTTTGAAGAAGAGACCTGAGAGAATGAGCGATGAAGAATGAGAAACTTTGAATGACCAAGCGGTGGTCATTATCAAATTGGCATTGTTAAAGAAAGTTGCAGGTATGGTGGCAAATGAGACAGTTGCAAAAGACTTGATGGAGGCTTTGACAAACAGGTATGAAAAACCCTCGGCTAACAATACATGTTATCTTGTTATGCGATATTGCATGTATAGAATGGATAAGGATAGTTCATATTTTGTGATCTGATTTGTGGGTTGTTTGTTTGAGGAATCGAAATAATTTTAGGCTATTAAGTTTGGGCCTAGTTTGTTATTCGCTTCCGTGAATTGTTTGGTTTATTTTGATTTCTTTCCCAACATCTTTATTGCTAATAACGGGTAATCTTTCCCCACGAGATTTAGAATAAGCAATATTCTCTGCGTCGTTTTGGTTATACAATTGCATATTATTAGTTAGGTGGGTCTTGTTTGAATGGCTTCTTTATCCATATTTGGGGGAAGTCCTTTGAGCTAACATAGAGAGAAGTGTAACTTCGTTGAAAACTATTTGCTTCCCTACATTTAACTGTAAACTAAACGTTGAAAACAAAAAGTTATATATGTTACCACTCCAGAAAGGAAATTGTAATGCTAACCAATATGGAACTATAATTTAGACCATATATTTTCATAGACGAGGACTTAGCAAATAGGGGCCCGTTTGGTAATGTTCCTGTTTCTTGTTTCTTGTTTCCTGTTTCCTATTTCCTATTTCCTGTTTCCTGTTTTTTAAGAACTAGAAACAGAAACTTGTTTGATACCTATTTCTGTTTCTTGTTTCTTGAAAAAAAGAAACAGAAACAAAAATATGTTTGATAAAACTGTTTCTTGTTTCTGT
>JAOANK020517242.1:0-12617 GCA_026257165.2 Telfairia occidentalis
ATGTCAGATGAAGAAGTTTTAATGTCAGACTATATAATATCGGGCAATGACGGTCATTAAATGCTGATTTTTCCTAAAAAAAATGGTCGCGTGTATTAAAGCCCAAAATCTCACTTTTAATGTCGAGCAATGCCCGACATTAATAGTGAGATTTCTTAAAAAAAGGTGCTACAAATAATGTTCGGTATTGCCCGACATTAAAAGTTAAAATAAGATTTATGTGCAATTTTAGCGCCTTTTTTTCCGTCATTAAAAGTGCGTGCATTTTTTTATCGACATTAAAAGCATTATTTGTAGTAGTGTAAATTCTTCGAAGAGAGTCCTAGATGTCACGGACATTGTCGTAACCAACAATCTCTCCCATTTTTCTTCTATTAAAGTGGAATAAATAACACCTACGACAACAGGATTGTACTTATGCCAAATACGAAATGTAGGATTTGGCTGAAGGGGGATTATCCTCAAGAAATTCAGAGGGACATGGAGGGTGCCATCAATGAAATTTTGGAGTCCATTGGCCATAAATATCAGTTAGAAGTTGCTTCTTCCATAGAAGCTAGTTGTTGTCTGTTACTTTAATGGAAAGAGGTTGAGTGAGGGTAAGGAATAAGAGAGTGGAAGGTATTTGAGGGTTCTATAGAAATGAAAGCTGAGAAAAGGGGTTTTGCTTGTAAGGGAATTTTCGGGAAAGATATTTTGGGTGTTTGGGGGAAGGTTAATTTGGGGATGAGGGAGAAAGGGATTCTGGAAAAAAAACATTTAGTGGAAATTAAGGGAAATAAGGATTCGATGGATGAGGACGGACAAGTGGTGGTTGAGGAGGTGTAGAGACTGACGATGGGATATTTTGTGGGTTTGGGAACACAGGTTGATCAGGTGGTCTTTAGAGAGGATTTGTTGGCCTTTGGTTTCATGGACGAATAGGAGTATTTCTCCTCATCATCACCGGTGTTGAAGGATTTGTCATCGATCGAATAGTGGGGTCGATGGAAGGGGAAGACTTTGAGCCATACGCCATTTATTTTTGTTCCTTGAAGAAAGAGCCAAAGTATTGATACCATGAACATGAATATTAGATAGAAAATGCAGAAAGAGGCAACCACATTAATGAGTAGGGGAGCCCTAGAATGATATTAATATCAAAACAAGATAGACACGAGTACAAAGGAGAAAGGATAAGAAAATAACAGAACCTGTAGTCTAAGCATTACAAATTAACCCAAGATAACTCAGATTCAATCACGGAGTTTCCAACACATTCTGGAAATTCGACTATGATTTGATACCCTCTAATATTCAACTCAACTAAACTGTTTGTTTCACAAAATTCTGTTGTTGCCGCATGTTTGCAAAGCGGATCTGCCAACGTTTTCTTAAAAGGGAGATTTTAAAATAGAAAAAAAAGTCGCCACTAATCTTTTTTATGGTGTAATTGGTCAACGAAATATAATAAATTAAACAAAAAAAGAAAGGTAATACGAAAACTCAAAAGTTGCTTGTGCATGGAGAAGGTGTTAGCACCCCACAGTACCCGTTAAAAAAAAAGCGGCCAAATCTTTATCTTGAATTATTCCAAAAGGTTCCTTAAAAAGTAGAAATAATTTGGGGAAAAAAAACTAATTTCAAAACAAATATCTTATTTTATCTATCATTCCTTCAATACTGAAGTCATGATTTGATAAATAAGTGGAAACAACCAATTAATTTTGCTATATTAGAATTTTTCTAAATTTTAGAAAAAAAATTTCACCTCTCAACATATGAGAGAATCTTACCATTTCTCAACTCCATCATTGGAAGCCAATAAGAAAAAAAAAATTTCTTTTAAAAAAATAATTATTGTTAATACATTTTTTTTATTGAAATCAAATTTCAAACTCCCAAAAGTTATGATCCTTCACCTCAATAATTATAGCAAATCAGACTCTCAAATATTACTAGATTGCGTCATAGGAAATTTAGAAAATAGGTTATAAAGAACACAAAATGTTTTTAAAAGGGATTATAACAACTTTAAAAATAACCTTTGCTAAAAACCTTTGTAAAAAGAAAATCGACAATTTGAAAGTGAATTTGCAAATGATGGAAAACTATTTGAGAGAGATTTAAAAAAAGAAAAGGAAAAAAGAAAAAAAGACAACCAAAGTGTTAAATGAACATAATATATAAAATGCAATTTAAAATGTAAATTACAACAATAACATAATAATAAATTATAATTAACAATCCATCAAAAAGAAATGCAATAGACAAATTTAAGAAAACGTATTGGAATCGATCTCGGATTCTCAAATGATCGATTCCTCACTTTAGGAAAACTAGAAAATCAGACTCTCAAATATTTATAGATTTTGTCATCCGAAATTTTGGAAAATAGTGCAACAAAAGAATGTATTAACATAATGTAATGTCTAAATCAAACCTAAAATAACTTAATAGACTTTCTAATTAAAACAGTAAAATCTTAACAGAAATTTTATAACATACTTTAAAAATAAGAAAGAAAAAAAATGATGAAAAGGATGCTAAAGAATAATATGTAAAAAAGAAAAAGAAAATCAAATATTCAAGAAATTAAAAAAAGAAATTATAAAATAAATAATAAAAAGATGACCACTCGTTTCAACTTGGAGCGTGTTCGTGGTATTGCCATTTGACGCGACATGATAATCAATTGCTTTTTTTTACAAACTCAAAATTCAAATTTAACCTATTAACTTCAACCAATTCATTAATTTTTTTTCTCCTTTCCCTTCTTTTCTCTCTTACTTTTCCCTCAATTTTTTATATCTTTCGAGCCCCTCCCTTTGTTTTTTCTCTTCACTATGTTTGTTTTCTGAAATTTTTTCTACTCTCAACAATGGCAGAAACAACAAAATGAATGCTACTCTCTCCCTCTTCTCATTTATTTTGTTCCATATTTTTTACTTTCACTTCATATCTTCCTCTCTTTTTTTGGTAAGTAGAACTCATGAGAAATATAAAAATGGTAAGAAAAAAGTAGAGATTAAGAGGATAAACAAAGATAAAGAAAAAACAAATAAAAACATAATAAAGTGCTAAAAATAAACTAAAAAAAACTGCTTTTTTGCAAGAAAAAAAAGTAGATCACAACAATAAGCATATAAAGAAAAACTAAACAAAGAAAGAAGTTACATTATAGAGTAGAAAAATGTTAAAAAAAAAAAGGTTTTTTTTTTCAGGATATTTGAGAAGTGAAATAGAAAAAGTTTTAGAATGTGGAAACTAGCTTATTATTATGAGATGAGGATTTTCGGGACAAAGTCCTACCAAATGTACGTCCAACTAAGCTGAAATTTCTATTCTAAAGCTCATAGATTTCCTTTTTTCTTTCACTCTCTTTTTTATATTTTTTTTGGTAGTTTTTCCTTAGGATCTCTCTTGTGTAGTGTGTGTATGTGTATGTATATGTGTATGTATTTTTTTCATATCTATAAATGTGTAAGAAAGAAAGTGTTTATATAGCTCAATTTATTTTTGTGTTTTGGTGGATGAAATTGACTGGCTATTTTCTTGTATTTGGATCCATGCTGCAATAAGTAAATACTCAAAAAGAAGGTAGAATTTGTGAACAAATTTAAATTTTGAAATCAAACTTACTTCTTTGGTTTTTTTTCCTTTAACAAATAACAAACATAGCAAAAATTTTAAAATAAAAGAAAAGAGGCAAAAAGCTCACATTTGGTAATCACATTTAATCATTAAAATTAATTAAAAGTTAACCATTAATTTAAAAAAGATCGGGAAAAAATATGTGGCTTTAACATGTCCCCCTTTGAACATCCTTTTTTTTAAAAGGTGGACAAAGGTGTAGACAATATTTTGCCTGGGCAAAGTTCTTCGAAACGAGTTTGAATAAAACGCTTAAGGGCCAGGAATAAACAAGCGTCACCATAGCAAAAATACTTCAAGGCCCGAGAATATAACAAGTGTCACGTGACACAGTAATGTAAACGCTCGAGGCTAGGTATGAATAAGCATCATCGAAGAAAAGAGTGTCGAGGGCTAGGTATAAACAAACACCACATGAAAAAAGTAAAATAAAACGCTGGAGGCCACAGATAGACAAATGCCATCGCAGCCAAACATTGTGGGAAAGCGCCACACGACAAAGTAAAATAAAATGATCGAGACTAGAGATAAACAAGTGCCATCATAGAAAAACGTCGAGGGCAAGCGCCACATGACAAAGTAAAATAAAACGCTGGAGGCTAGGGATAAACAAGGGTCATCGCAACCAAACATCGTGGGCCGAGGATAAACAAGCGCCACACGAGAAAGTAAAATAAAATGTTAGAGGCTAGTGATAAACAAACGTCATCGCAGCAAAACGGTATGGGCCAAGGATAAACAAGTGCCACACGAGAAAGTAAAATAAAACGTTGGAGGCTAGGGATAAACAACCACAATCGAGGCAAAAGGTGTCAAGGGCCAGAGATAAACGAGCGCCACATGACAAGATAAGAGTATCGGGGGCAAGAGATAAACAAGCATCACCACAAGACAAAAAAGGGTAAATGTCAATTACAGATGCATGTATGCATATGCATTTTATCTAATTATGCATTTTACTAACATGTTGTCTTTTTCTTAACTTTTGAAAGGAAAAAAAAGTTAAACCTTACAAAATAACTCATTTATACTCCTTCATATAACTTGTCTAAGCATCATGATCTTGAATCTATAACTTGAGTTTTGTGTTCACTTGAAGATTAAAACTCATCTCGAGTCCAATATGGATCTTCAAGTTGCCTATTTAATTATGGTGAGGGATGGTATTTCACTCCAATAGGTAAAATGACTTTCATGCCATAATAGATGAAAAAGATTTGGCCCCTATTTATGTGTGGGCAAAAAGTGACATTTCATGCTAATCTCTAAGCATGATAGTCATATTGTCAACAACTCTCTTGACATTCTTTGTTGGGTGCATCCATTACACCATTCAATTTTGTTAAAATCTCTATAACCGAGCTGGACATATTCTGGTGAGACTATGTAAACAAGTCCTTGTACTCACGAAGAGAGCTATAAAGTCTAAGCAATTATGGTCTGTGGACAAAGTGTCAATTCATACTTTTTAACTTCCTATGACACCTTTGGATTAGCTACTTTCAACAGTTCCTAGTACGACCTGATTATCCCTCTTGGTCTATTAACCTCAGTAGCTTTGGAAACATTATATTCCAATATCCATCATTTGCTCAAGATTATAGATGAAAACTCCAAAATCAACGTCATTTTCAATCTTGACGTCGATCTACTTAATAAATCTCTTTAATTACATTTGCTGAAAGATGACAAGAGGAAATGATGTGATATGCTTGGATGGAAAGAGAAGTGATATGAACCAAATGATATAAGCCCAGAAGTCTTTTCATTTCATATTGAGAAAGTCAAAATATGAGTAGTTGATAGAGATTCAAACTGCATTAATATTAGACCAAAGATTAAAGTGTCCAAAAGACATCATCATGGCCTTAGGCATACTATTACTCTCACATTTTTCTAGTGGCTCTTGGTAGCTCTTTGACTTACCAATTGCAGAGCTTAAAATTTTGGTGATATGAGTGAACTAACTCAAGAGTCATATGGTGTTTTTGGCAACAACGTTGATTTCAGAATTTGTTGCATGGGCCATCATGTTGGCATCTAGTCCTTGTATTGTTGCTTTCAATAATCTTGCATCCATCAACTTTTGCACCTCTTATTTAAACTTAGGGCAATCTTCTATGGAATGATGTCCAATCACTCCTATGTAGAATAAACATTCCTCTCCAAAATTACATTTTGACTAATTTCTTGATTGCTCAAAGCTTCTATTGAGAGATATCCAACATTTAGCTAGACTTGAAAAAGGAATTTCATGGGAGTACTCAAGTTATAAACTATATCCTTAAAAATTGTGGATCCTTTTATCACATTTATAGCAAGATTTCTATGATTTGAAAGAAAGTTTTAGACCTTTTGGTTGACATCAGGCTCTTCTCCGATTTTCAAACTTTAGCCAGCCTGCTTTAACAAAAGCTTAAACTTAAAGTTCCATGGATGACAATTCCCTGTAGAGTACCCAATTGCCCCAACATGGTACTCATATCTTGCAATTGGGTCATACCACTTAGGATAAGGAGGTTGGTATAGGCTCTTAAGGTTTGGGAGCAATTTAGTGGTTCTCTAACAAATGTGGCAAGAGTTCAGTGAATGTCATTGGGATAAGCTAGGTCAAACCGCATCTATCTCCAACTTTTTGTAGCACATTGTGATTTGGCAGATTTGATTGACTTTGTCCCGTTTGCTGAGGGCTCTAGGGGTAACTTTCTTGTTCAAGCATTGGTGATGACATGTGGGTAATACCTCAATGCACTCCTTCATCTTTCTTTTTTAGGGACATATTATGACACTAGCTTATGCCTTTATATCTATAATTATGCCATTTTTAAACTCCATACTCTATTTTTCTTCAATCATTATAACATTTTTTCAATTCTAATATGGAGCTTGTAAGGATATTTGTGAACATGACTGACATTTCATTATCAGTAAATGGAAATTGTGTTTGGCGACTATTTCTCTCCATCTTTAGGCATATTCTTTGAACGTCTTGATGCTTCTCTTTTCCATACATTGAAGGTCCAAATAATCTAAAGTCATGTCAATATTTCATTTGTAGTGCTTTAAGAATGAGTCTGCTAAACCTTCTATCTATGCACTTGTGAGCTATCTAAATGCATGTACCAATAGGAAGCTAGGCCAATTAGGCTATCTTAAAACATTGAATGAGTACTTATCACCATTGGTATGGGCTGATAGTTTTTGGCAAGATAATGATAAGGTGGCTTTACGGGCAACTGGTCCCATTATACCTTTCAAATTTTGGCATCTTGAATTTGGGTGGGATAACAATGTCAAAGATTAAGTGTAATTGTGTGAGCCCATGTTACCTTCTATTGCACATAACCTAACTCTAATCTTCTTTTATGTCTTAAATCTTAAGAGATTTCCTTGCAGCTCCTCACATTTTCAGTGGGTATTGGATCATTCACATGGCTCCCCTCCTACTTAGGGGTTTGATTAGGACCTAAGTACGACACATGTATGTCGTCACTTTTATTAATGGTGGATTTTGCAGCATCTAAGGGGTAAACCTAGGAGGGTAAGGAAAAGTATTATCTGATACTTGGTTCTATCCCTTTTCTAAATATAGGTAATGCCCCTGCCAATGACTTCTGTTTTTTAGTAACTCAAGAGTCCATGCTATCTTGTAACTCTTCCACACCCTATTGGATTATTATACTTGATCATTAGTAACCTAGCTGGCTCTCTAGTCCAATAATGATGACAGAGTAATCTTTGAGCTATTTTGCTAGACTTTGACTCTTTTAATCTTTAAAAAGATAAAGAAAAAGAATGATTTAATTTGTCAAGTTTCGTCGAGACACTAGGGCAGCGTCTCGACGTTGTACCCTAATAAAGATGGAAAAATCATGGTAGCGTCGAGACACTATAAGGGTAGCGCGTGCACACCTCCAAAATTGTAGCATCGAGACGCTCTAAGCCAGCGTCTCGATGCTGCTATTGCGAGTTATAATCTCCACTTTGCACTAACATTGAGATGCTATGAACAACGTCTCAACGTTGTCCACTCGGGTTGAATGACTTCAACTTGTTTGCAAGCGTCTCAATGTCAAATTTGGCATCTCAACGCTTCTTCCTTTTGATTTGAACTTCCACTTTCATCAATCTCTCAAGCTATTCTCCAATTTTCCTGACTTTCTCAACAAAGATTATTATTTATTTTCTTCCATTTGCATGGTTCCTACAAAATAAATAAATATGTACGTGAAATTACTCAAAATAATTATCAATATTTAAGTCATAAAAGTAGCCCACAAAGTGTGCTATCAAATATCCCCAAACTTAAATATTTGTTAGTCCCGAGCAGATGAAATCATGCTACACTATGCCTCTAAGTACTGCAAAGATGATAGTAACTCAAACCTCATAAATTCTCAATAGTAGATAAATCACAAACCAAAGTTCAAGTGAGATGACCACAATTCCTTATTAAGACAAGTTAATTTATTATTTTTCATCCCTTACGTGTATGTGTGTGCAACATCGTTCCTATTCCAAATTTATGTTAACCTAGAAATGATTTATGCAAATTCTTTACTCACTCGACCTCTAATGACTCCAAGTTCACATCTTCAAGTCTTCTCTCACTCAAGAGAATAATAGTTCACTAAGTGCTTTTATTTGGGGTCAGACTCCCCCAAACTTGAATTTTTTCTTTATTAATCAGCATACATTAACTTTCACACTTTCACTGCAAGAGCCTTTACCATCTATAGGTAAAAAATAATTACCATTGATCAAATTCTTTACCATTGATTAATATTTTTAATCAAATAAAAAAATAATTGCAAGAAGTCACAAAATATCAAGAGAACATAACTTACAAACCTATGTGAAACATTATTTACCATTGATCAAGTTAACTATCTAACGAGTCCTCACACATTTCAAGATCAAAACAAGTGACAATCTACATAACTCAACTCTTGGCCAATATAAAAGAAATATGTTAAATAATGTGTTCTAATGGTGTGTAGGGATGTAAAATAAAAAAAATAGCTTGCACTCAATTTAAAATGTGTTCCCAGACTTAAAATCAAGAGAGTGAGTAACCTACCATAAGAATCAAATTATATAATTGGTTATCAATATTACATAAAACAATGCAGCATCATCCAAAGCATAAGGTAAAACATGAATACAACAAATTCCATAAATAATTACAAAATAGGTCAATATAAAGAAACAACCCCAAACTTTAAAATAGACATTGTCCTCAATGAAGCACAAATAGACAATTAGAATACATCAAAAAGTGCATAAAATGAAATATATAAAAACAAAGGGGAAAGAAAACAAGATACAAGTACCACCCTGAAAAGAAGGAGGATGTCACTATGAATCATTATCCTCATCAGCAATACACTCTGGGGGTGTGGGAAGTGGCGGCAGTGGAGGAAGCTCGAAATGCTGATGGGTGAACATGCTGAGCGAGTCGGCCAAGAAGCTAATCCTAGAATAAATTTGAGATTCAACCTGGTGCTAGTGCACGAAAGACGCCACGTAGTACTTGTGACGTCGACGTGCCTCGGGGGGATCTCGACGTGTACGAAAAGCACGAATCTGCCTAGATGGACCTGTTTCAAGCTGCAGTGGTCTGGGCTCCAAGTGCCTGGGGGCAAGGTCCATGTGCTCTAAACAAAGAGGATTTGTCTCCTAGCCGATGGCCTCCCATCCATGTAATCTTATAATAAAATTCTTATCCATAATGGTCTTCGATGGGCAAGCTCCTCATTTAGGCCCCAAACAACCTCTGTGTTGCGAGAAAGTGTTGTGACAAGTGAGGGGTGACCGAGTCCCCCTATCAAGGTGCCCCGTCGAATATGATGCAATGACTAAATGAATAATCCACCCTACGCCCACTGTCTTCCCTGTGGCAATCACATAAGGGAGGAGGGCACGCTCCTTTATTACATTACTCATATGTGTCACAGGCAATAGCTTGGCACAGATAAAACTTTGTCACACCCTGTTGGACACGCTGAGGTCGGATGTTCGAAATTTTACCGTTTCACCTCTTGTTATGTTATAACATATCACGTAAATCCTGAGAGTCCGTTATATCAGTTAATGTTAGCTGCATCAAAGGGGACGCAACAGCCACGTACATATATATGATCTCGAGTCGCCCTTCATCATGTTCGCATAAAATTCATGAACCACAGGAACTACAGCCGCTTCAGGGTGTTGCACAAAGGTGAACCAACCTCTGGTGGAGATATTCTAATGAATGAGAGATTGGTAGACTTTCCATGGGAGAAGGCCTCGTTCATGCACGACCAGCCGTTGCACGACATAGTTGTGAAAGCGATTGGTAGCCTCTTGGTCAATAAATAAGTGGCTATCAAAGGTCGGAGAGGATGAGACTGATCCATGGGTTCACTGTGATGCCATTTAAAACAAACCTGCCAAGTTAAAAAACGGGAGCACAATACACAAAGCACTTCAATAATCAACAGAAATTTCAACACTTGAACTCCAATGCCACAACACAATCCCAACACTTCAAAATTTCAACATGCTACATTATTCATAAAATCTCAACACTTCCCAAAATCGGTTCAACCACAATAACATCACAAAACCTATGAGATCCGCGATAATAAGGCCCCACACAATGTATATCTCGAATTTAAATAGCTCACCCGCAATTAAAGCGCAAATCATAAATGAAATCAAAGGGGATGTAATGCTGACCTAGATCCAAGCAAAACAATAAGAAATGTACATAAAATCAACAATAGCATAATACATCAACAACATAGCAGCACCACTAACCAAGACAAGCCATGCACGAATTTCTCCTTAAAAGCTCAAATAGCCACTCAAAATTAAGGCTCAAATTCACAACATATGTAAAATAAACGCCAACCAACCGAATGCAAGCGACTTCTGCATGAATAATGGTAACAACACACCAAAAAAATCAAGAAAAGAAGGAGACTCACGAAGGTGATGTGCAAATTGCAAAAAGTCGAAGAACTCATGAAGAACGCTAACAAGTCGGTCAATAAGATGCACAAATCAACTTGGGATGTGAAAATAGCAAGAACGAAGATGGAGTGGAGTGAAAATGAGGAAGAGATTGAGAATATTGAGAGAGGAAAAATGGGGGGAGCCCCCTTGCTGCGATCTGAATTTTTTTTAATCTTAGATCGCAATAGCGTTGAGACTCTATTCTTTTAATTTTTTCTCTTCAAAATTTTTACTCTTACTCAACTTTATTATTATTTTAAAATTTACTTATGATTTTTAAAATTAAATCACTTTAAAATAATTTTTGGAATTGAAGATGAGAGGTAATCTTAAGAAAATCTATCGACTGGGAATCAATTTTCCTATTTCATGTTTTTATCTACACTAGTTTTGGGAAAAGTATAATTTGTTTATAAAAAATTTGTCCATCTTTGACTTTGTTGTTTCTCTCTAAAAAATTCTCTTTAAAAATTGTCCGTATCTATGTAATTTTTTTTTTTCTCTCTAATAGGTCTAACTCTTTCATCTTGAAAATTTGTTTTTCTTAATATCCAACTTTCTATCATAAATGTTATTTTTGTCTCTCTCGAAAGTTATTATTTCCTTCAAACTCTTTTAAAATTTTTGTTTTATCTATATACTTACGATTTACAAAGTATTTTTAAGGTTTTATATGATTTTTCCCTAAATTGTTTTAAAAAAATCTATTTCTCTCATTCTCAATGTTTTTCCTCTAAACTTTTTGTTCCTATCTCTCTTTCTAACTTTTCCTACTTAAATTTCAATCTATGTTATGAACTTTCAAAAAATTCTCTCCAAAATTTGTCTGTTTTTAAAATTTTTTTCTATCAATAAATTTAACTCTTTAAAATATTTCACTCTAGTTTTTCTCTCTTTGTGAATCTATTTCTAAAATTTTTATCATAGTTTTGAAATATTTTTCCTCACCCAATAATTTTCTCGCCCTTTCAACTTTTTCTCTTAATCGTTTTCTCATTTTGTAACACCCAACTTGATTTTTTTTTTAATTATTTACTATTTTATTTTGTGCAATTGTTAATTAGAATTTTATGATTGATGTTTTATTTAGGGTTCTAAAAGAGGGTTTAAAAAATGGGGAAAATAAAATAAAAAGGAGAACTAGGATTTTATGATGAGTTGAATTGTGTAATGAGCCTCTTGTGAAAGATATGTATGATGTATATATATGTTGGATGCCATGGACATTGCGTCGCCACGTGTTTGCGACGTGGAGCGGCCGACGTCCTCGAAAAAGGAAGATTTTAAAAAAGAAAAGAAGTCGCCACCAACCTTTTTTATGTTATGATTGGTCAACAAATTATTATAAAATAAACAAAAAAAAGTATGTGAAAACCAGATTTTGGGGTACGGGAGTTGTTTGTCAATGGAGAAGGTGTTAGCAGCCCACAACACCCATTAAAAAAACAGTGGCCAAAATTTTATTTTGAATTGTCAAAAATGTTGTTTTAAAAAAAGGTATTTTTAAAAAAACTAATTTGAAAACAAATGTCTTATTTTATCTTTCATCTCGTCGACATTGAAGACATGATCTGATAAATAAGTGAGAGCAACCTATTAATTTGGCTATATTAGAATTTTTCTGAAATTAAGAAAAAATTCATCATCTCAAGAATATAAGAGAATTTTACCATTTCTCAACTTGGTCATAGGAAGCCATTAGAAAAAAAAAATTAAATTTTTTTAAAAAAAAACTTTTTATCAACTCATTTTTTTCTTGAAATCAAATCTCGAACTTTCAAAGGTTATGATCCCTCACCAAGAATTCTAGAAAATCGGACCCCCAGATATTTCTAGATTTCGTTGTAGGATATTTTAGAAAAAAGATTTTCGAAATACATTTTGTTAAAAGATTATAAAAACTTTGAAGAAATTTTTTATTAAACCCTCTGTAAAAAAACAAAGTTAAGAGTTTGAATTTTTTTTTACAAATGATGCTTTCTTTT
>JAOANK020517544.1:0-12616 GCA_026257165.2 Telfairia occidentalis
TTCGACATTTAGTGTGCATAAACTCAATCCAATAAACTAAGATCCAAGGTTATTTTATGAGAAACTTAAACATATATGTGGAGACATACAAACGGATAATGTTTAAGGAATAACCTAAATGGTCTGTAGTATATAGATAAGGTTGAATGTCTTATCCTGGTGACACTATGGATACGACTTGCTTTGTGATTGTTACAAGTGTTGTAAAGTGTCACAAACATTTCAATCCTAAATGTTCATGTAGAGACATGTGAGTGAGAGGTATCCTATATATGTGAGACATGTATAAGACCGGACCCGAAGTGATTCGTTTCTCAGTATAACATCGTTGCTGAAAGAGACTTACACTTCACTAGAATGATCATAGGTGACTTGACCTTAATCTTGAGTCAGTTGTGAACTCTTGTCTGTGAAAGCGATCCTTTGATTAGTATGGGTGAGAGTGGCTGGATACGCCGACTCAATAAACCTACCCTTTTGGGGATTTGTTTGAACAGGGAGCTGGGAACTCAATTGTACAAGATTGGAATTCACTCATTTAGAATTGCTCCCTTAAAGCTGATACCGGGTCTTGAACAATAAGCACCTCACCTTCTCATTGGCCAGAGAGGAGTCTAGCTCATAGTTGGACTATTACTATATTGTTCATTAGAGGTATCAGTGGTAATTAAGGAGTTAAAGGTAGCACAGGCGTAAAGCGGTAATTTGACTCAACTGTGATTACGAGCAATTGTGAA
This sequence comes from Telfairia occidentalis, assembly GCA_026257165.2. NCBI lineage: Eukaryota > Viridiplantae > Streptophyta > Magnoliopsida > Cucurbitales > Cucurbitaceae > Telfairia > Telfairia occidentalis. Next base: position 738 of record JAOANK020517544.1, read on the forward strand.
GGGTCGACTTACTGTTGATTGATTAAATCCATGGACACAAAAATATATCTACAGTGCGAAGAATGCAGCTGTTGTTCTTTAGTGGAGTGACAAACTGTTAATGAATGTCAATTAATTAAAGAATTTAATTAGTTAATCTCATATCATTGAAGCTTCAAACTAATAGGTCAATAAAGTCTACATGTTAGCTCATATATGATAAGATGACGATCAACAATTTTGGTTTAATTTGAACTGTTCAAATTAATTTAAGGAAATTAGTTGTATGAGATACAATTATGCAATGTATGTCAATACATTATAATATAAAGTTAATTATGTATGAGATGCATAGTTAAACTATATATTATGAAAGAATAATATTTGAATAGGATTCGAATATTTATTATATCGATGAGATTTATACAATAAGGTTTTTTAATATGGATGAGATTCATATGAAAACTATAGGTTATGTGAGAGATGTTATTTGAATGTGATTCAAATAATATTTGTATTAATTAATTAAATGTTAATTAATTAAATATATTAAATAAGATTTAATTGTTTTAAAAAAAATTAAAATGATAACTCCCAAGTGAGAGTTATTAAGATAGGGGTGGAGAGTGGAGAGATTTTGACTCAACTCACTCTCTTGCCTCTCTCTCACTAACATATATGGAGATCAACAACAGAAGAAAAGTTTGTGCCTTCTTCATATTTTTTCTACAGAAACTCTCCCTCTCTCAATTGTGGAATTCTCTTTACCAATCTTCTAGAGACCACACTTCCAAGACCTAATATCCTAGAGAATAACGGGTATTTCTGAGTGGCAATGTTTGTATTATGCTGAATTGATAGAAATTGAACCTAGAGTTTCTTCAAAGGTAAATTACTTCCCTCTCTGTAATTTTAGTTTCTCAAATGCATGCTTCTTCCCAAATTCGAAATTGAATGCTTAGCGTTCAATCGCTTCCGCTGGGAATTCAATCTCTTCAATCTCTCTGGCTGAGTCATATGCTGATGAATGGAAGAAAAGCTAGTGTCGCCAAATCTATGGTTCTATGCAATATGAGGTGGACTTACACATCCCTCTTGACGTGGAGAAGTGGAAACCCCCAACTTCAACACACTACAAGATCAATACTAATGTGGCGCTTCTTGGTGGGTTGGCCAGGTTTATAATTGTCATTTGTGATGCACAAGGAGGGGTCCTGTTAGCTACAGAAGAATCACGATATCTTTGTGGTTCGGTAGATCTTGTTGAAGCAATAACCCTCAATGAAGGTCTCACTTAGCACAGGAGGCAGGTATACAACCGTGCTGGGCGGAAACTAATTCACTGGTGATTTGGATTCTTATTCATGGAGATGATAGTGTGGATAATGAGGTTCAACTAATTGTGAATGAGATAAAAGCTAAATACAAAAATAAGGTGGAGGAAATTCTTCTTCCTAGACGACACCAAAATGAGGTTGCTAATTCCCTTATTCAGCAGCATTTGGTTTGAAGACTACCCGCATTGGGTTGCGAGACATATGAATGTCAATATTTCTTCTATCATTTTGTTTTTCTTCCTTTTCTAGTTTTTGTACTAAAAAAAAGTTGGTATAGCTACCTGCGAGTCTGCGACTCAAACTTATATTGAGAAAAAGTATAATAAAATTTAGATAAATAATTAAGTTTTAAATTGTACTAATTTTTTCTGAATCGAGCATAACTCAATTGTTTTAAGGTTAAAAATGCAATATTTATCTAAGTTTGGAGTACAATTTGATAAAATTTAAAGTTTTGTGTATAATTAAATTGATGCAGCTTGACAAGTTTAGACGTAAAAATTAATTATTTTTTTTTTAAATTTATGGGATATCTTTTTTTATTTTCCCAAGTTTGGGCAATAATATCATTTAATTCATAAATGTTAAAACGTTATACTTTAGTCAATAAGATTCAAGAAAATGTTTCATTATAATCATTGAGATTAATGTTTCATTAGTCAATAATATCATTTTTCCCAAATCAAAATGGACACCTTTACCATGAATATATCAAGATTTCGATGTTTAGGTAAATGTTTTTTTTTTTAATTAAGTTTAACAATTATGAGATTGAGAGATCGAACCATCAACCTTTATGATGGTAATATATGTCTTATCTACTAAGCTATACATGGAAGTGACAAAACAAAAATGTGCAGTAGTTTACTAAAAAAAAATTGGATATTCTATACATAACTATTAAAAGATGGTCATATTTTCAAATATAGATAATAAAAAAAAAATACAAAATTTAAGAGTTTGTTAGTGGAAAATTGAGCTCATCTATAAGACATATAATACATTTTGTAAGGTTAAATATTGAATCCTCAGACACCCTCGTTTGTTAAAGACAATAAAAATTGGAAGTAAAAAGACATGGAATAAATATATATTGCTCAGAAATTATGAAAATGATTGGGTTTGTTATATGATCTGGCAGGAACAGAAAATAAAGGGGCATTTGAGTAAAGGTAAGTTTGAAGGGTTTGTTATGATGTGTTGCAATTACCATGACGTTGTTAGTTGTACATGGACACCAAGAGTAGTGTTAGTGGGTGAAATGGTTGGGACTACAGCTGCTGAACGCAGCGGCGCAGGTTCTGAAGTTGCTGTTGCTGGTTCTACGGCAGCTGCTGATCTGGACCTCGGGAGATGTGGCGACGATTTCTTCATCTCGTTTGTCTTACCCCACAGGAAACAGTAGAGTCCCCCTAGCATCACACCCGTCCCCACTATGCTGCAAGTGCAAATCAAACGCATAAATATATATAATTCATCCCAATTTCTTGTAGTGCCCATATTAATTTATATATCAAAACACAATTGACGATACTCATTAATATATTATCCTACTTGCCCACTCGTATCTCCTCGCCAAGTAGGATGGCTTCTAAGATTGCAACAGAAATGAGAGTCAGGGGGTTGAACATGGGAGGGAAAGTGGGCCCTTGGATTGAAATTGCCCATGTTATTAAGCAAAACGTAGCTGCTGTCGCCAGTGCTCCCTGAAGAGAACATATGTACATAATTAATGCTGTTGCTGCTCTCGATAATAAAACACGTCGTCTATATATATGCCCATAAATTAATTTAAGTTTACCGAGTATAAAATGGTGAGAAGTTGCAGATCCCAACCCAACTTCCAAGCGGCCTTGTTCCTGTCGAAGCACAATCCAACCAGTGTTGACTGGATGCATGCTATGACACATGTTAGCATGGTGGCCAAATACTTTGATGGAAACACATTGAGCAACTTCACCTGGGAGCCAATAGGCAATTGGAATTGAATAAGATGGATGAGAGCAGTGTGTGGAATTGGAAAAACTTGGAATGGGGAGAGTTCGTGAGAGACGACAGTACTCATATACCACAATTAACATACTTGGACAACAAACCAAGTAGCATAGGAGAAGCAGCTGCCAAGAAGCAGGAGGGTGCCTCGTCCCCAGTAAGCCTCATTAGTAGTAGTAGATGATGTATCATTGACAGCGACATGCACGTGATGACCAATGTGGAATCCCCTTCCTTTGTAGAAACTAGTAATCATTGCTCCCCCAACACACAAAATTGACCCCACTACCTTAACTTGCCCTGTTCTTCTCTTAACCCTCAATTTTTCCATCCTACGTACAGATACAGATTCAGGTACAGGTACAGGTACAGTAATTATATAAGGATAAGTTCACCCCATGACCAAACTATAATAACTATATATTGCATGCTCTTTAATTAATATAAACAAAACAACACGTACTATACTCTATACTATACTAGTACAGGGGGCCGGGGCCCAGGCGCGGCAGCGTCGGTCGTATACCTAAATATGGAGGAGATGACAAATGTGACTACGGGAATCAAGTTCAGTAAGTTTGTAGCATAAGTAGCTGTCGTGTCTCGAAGACCATAGTAATACAGTCCCATTGCCGCTGTTATCCTGCAGTGCATTCACCCACATATTTAATATATATATATATATATATATATATCGCCTGGGTACCAGGAAGATGATAGTTAATTAATGGTATTCTAATAGGCCTTCACGTAATCACATCTCATGAATGATGGTTGGTGCTCAATTCATTTTAATTAATAGACTGAAACCATTCATCGATGGTGTACAACGCACAACCTACTATCAATGTTAATTAACCAAATTTAGGAAAGCTGTTCATAGATCACACAAGTGAGGAGAAAATAATCCAAGGGAAATGCTTTTCCGTCAGTATTGTGGAGAACGTACATAAACTAATTGACGGTATATATGTGTAGTGAAGAGGAGAGGATTAGGATTTGGAATGATCGCGATGATGGGTTTGAAGTTGCAGAGAAAGGGAAAAGGAAAAGATTTGTAGAAAATGATGGGTAGGGATTGAGAAGAACGAGTGCCTAGAATAGCAGGGGTAGGACTTAGGAGTGGGATAATATGAAGAATACCATTTTTGAGATAGAATAATACAGTGACAGTCACACAAAATGATGTACGCGGGCCTTAACAATTTCGTGTATATATATGGTATGAGGGTTGAGGGATGGGATGAGAAAATTGGCAAGAGAGGTTGAGGCAGGTAGGAGTGTCGTACCCGGTGAAGGCACTGAGAAAGAGCCAAAACAAAACCTGCCAACTCAACTTGTTTGCGTTTCGTCTGCAAGCAAGCACACGACATTAGAGTGATGAGTGGATTGCTTAGCTAGCATTACCAACGACAAATTAATCCATGATGACAAATAATGGAAGGAATGAGAGAGATCAGACCTTTCGAAGACAAAAGCAAAGGGTGCAACGCAAAGAGCCGCGACGAGATGACGGTAGGCCATGAGTGCAAAAATGAAGGTGCCATGATCCAGAATAACTTTGCTAAGAAGTTGCATTCCGGTGGCAAAAATTTGAACAAGCAACATGGCGAGAACCGGGCGAGAGGCCTTGAACAAATCTTTAACTTTATTCACACCCATGTGTTTCTTTGACTAAGACTAGCTAGAGAATGCGATCCGGCCTAAAAAATAAATTAGGCTGACCGGCGAGAAGACATCGATGGCAAATGAATGGGGAACTGGAAGGCCAGATCAGGGAGAGGAAAGAGCATTGCAAAATGATAAGCCTCCTCACAATCACAATCAAAATCACAGTCACATTCACTCACTTTCTCGCTCGCATACCTACATGTTCTTTCGATGACCCCCCTCCCTCTATTTTCCCACCGCCCTCGCTTGTAAATATATCAAAACAAATATAGATATCATCATAGAGAGAGAGACGTTTATTTTCTTTCCTTTTTTTAAGAAACAAGAAAGAGGGGTTTTTTTTTTTTTTTTTTTAGAGGAAAATTGAACCCCTCTCTCTCGCTCTCCGTGACTGTATCTGACTCTCCTCTCTCTACCCTCAATTTCAATACTGATATCGCGCTCACACTTTTTCTTTGACCTCTTTGACTCTAACAAACTCTGCACTCTGACGCACATTTGACGATGAAGCCACTTCCCTCCCTACCACACTATAACAATAATTCCCACAGTATATTACCCCATATTTCATTTTTTATTCATTCAACTAAACCGATTTTTTTTTTTTTTTTTTTTAAAAAAAACTCTCTTAGAGAGGCACGTTTTATTATTTGATATTTTGTTCCACGTATTATTTTTTCAATTTCAATTAGACACTCGCAAAAAATAATATAACTTCAGTTTAGTTTTTTGATCGTTTATGAGAGTTGTTTGATATTTTTCCACTTCTAGGAAGTTGAGTACTTGCCTATTTTAATCTCATATTATTTATATGGCAACTATTTTCTAATTTTTGTTTAATTGGACTTGTAAGTTGTAAGTAATTCATGTATAAATTTCTGTATTTGTGAATATTATTGAAGTTATCCATGTATTAATTTACATTATTGTCACCCAAATATTTGATATATTGAAATTGTTTTTTCTTAATGTATTTGTATACTTATTAAACAAGCTGAGAATCTTAACCAAAAAAAAAAAAAAGTTGGTGTCAGGCATTTGTAGTTGGTTTTTAATATTTAAAAAATTATTTAGAATTCTTTTTAATAAATCATTCGTTTTGAATGATTTATGAGTAAAATACTCATAAATATTTATTTATCAATTTGAGCTTAGTTTAGTAGATAAGATATTTACTTTCATCCATATTTTTTTGTTTAGTATAATACTTTCATAGATGTTGATGGTTCCATTCTTCAACCTTACCATTATTTTAAAAAAAACTGATAATGATTTAAATGGTTACATTCTAATTCTCTAAATGGACTATACCATTGGATTCAAGTATAAAAATGAGGGAGGGGATGAGAAAGGAATCGGGGGCCTCCACGACTCATGAATAAGTAGGTGAGTCAGAGCCACTACATAGAAGATAGCCCTTGATGTTTAGGGCTTACTTCCATTGATGTTTAGCCTGGGGATTGAAAGTATTATTGGTTTTTTTTTTTTCAAATGTATATATGATATACATATGATGCCAATTGCCAAAGTTTATTCCATATATATATGAACCTCTGATTTTACACTAGTGGGTGATATGAATCAATAGCCTTTGGCTTTAATTTCTTGCCGAACCCAAAAAGTAGGTGATATTATATGGTTGAGACAATGGGTAAAAGATTTTCCAAGCCATCTCTCCTTGTCAGATGATCTTCTAATATATACCGAAACCAAATCAAAACAATTCTTTATATTTGCATCTTCAGTCAACTCTCCTTTTTATTTATACAGGTTAAATTTTGAAGTTTATTTTGAACTATAAAAAAACATAAAAAGTAATAAACACACACGTATATATATAGTTAAGAGTAGTTTGAAGCAAGAGTCGAACATCAAGTTCTGTAGAGAAAGTCTAGATTTTGGGTATCAATATCATCTCAATACAGTGAATAGTTTGAAAGAGATAGAAATAGTTCGAAATTGTTTGAAAGTGACTTGAAAGAGTGAAAAAAAATATGAGCAATCTATACATGAGATTGAGTTTTTTTTAGTACATACGTGAGATTGAGTTTGGTTGAGTATTTATGTATTTAGTGAGGAATGCGAAAAGCATGATATTGTGATATATGATTTGCTGTTTTTGTAACTCAATATTTACGTATTCCCCTCCCAAAAATTTTTGTAGGTGGCGATAAGTACTACAAATTGATGTTCCAGACGAAGAATGCCTAGAGATAGACAATTTAGATACATGTTTGAGTTCCTAATTATTTTAGCTTCATTAGTATAGGTTAAACTTACAGGCGATTGGCGCTTGAAAGATGTCAATGATCTTCCATGGTTGGTCATAGGCAATTTTAATGCCATACTTCATGGGCATGAGAAAGAAGGGGGCATACCACATTGTTATTAAGAGAGTAGAGCCTTCTGGAAGGCTCTGAGCGATTGCGGATTACGAGATTTAGGCTCAAAGGGAGCAAATTCACCTAGAAAAATAATCAACCTGGCGCAGCTTTTATCAAAAAGAGGTTGGATCGATGCATTGGAAATAGTAATCTCGCCATTCTTTTTAATTTTATTGGAATCACACATTTGGATTTTTTATGCTCTGTTCACAGGGTTATAGAGGCTTGTCTTCATAGCGGACTATACAAACATCATGATCGACGTATCCAACGCTTCCGATTTGGAGAGGTGTGGACAAGGTTTGAGGAGTGCGAGCGCATTGTACAAACTGGTTCGAACCTAATCAACCAAGATGTGAACAGAGCGGCCATGGATACCAAAATTGATAATGTCACTGATGCCCTCTCCATATGGGGAAAAACAAAGAAAGGAAATTACAAACGACACCTCGAAGCCTCAAAAAGGCACATTGAAGCGCTTCTTGAACAAAGACCGGGGAAAACAAAACTCACAAATACGCATGGAGGAGACAATGATGGATCAAATTCTAACACAGGAAGAGATCTACTGGAAACAACTATCGCGTGAAGAGTGGTTGAAGTGGGGTGACAGAAATACAAAGTGGTTCCACAATAAGGCGAACCAGAGAAGAAAAAAGAATAGAATTACCCATATTCAGAATACAACGGGCATTGCAGTGGAAGATAGTGCTGAAATAATGCAGATTTTTCTTAATTATTATACTAAAATTTTTAACACCTCTTCTATGGATGTGTAGGTTCTTGAGGAGATTTCAACCGCCACCACCCCAGTAGCGAGTGACGCCATGAATGCAATGCTGGACCAACATTTCGCAGCTGATGAAGTCTGGTTAGGTGTTAAGCAAATGGGCCCAACCAAGGCACCAGACACTAATGGACTCCCAACACTTTTCTACCAGAAGTATTGGCACATTGTTAGAAGGGATGTTACTCAAGCCTGCATTAAATACCTCAATGAAAGAAGAATCCCTAACAGACTCAACCACACGACAATAGTCCTCATCCCAAAGTGCAAAAATCTAAATACGGTGACTGATTTTCGTCCTATTAGTCTATGCAATGTTTTTTATAAGATAATTTCCAAGATGCTTGCAAATAGACTTAAGAGCATTCTTGATGAGATAATTTCTAAAAATGAAAGTGCTTTTATACATGTTCGCCTCATAGTTGATAATGTCATTGCTGGTTTTGAATGCCTTCATCATATTAAACTTTCTGTTGCTAAAAAAGGCTCTGCTTCTCTCAAACTAGATATGAGTAAGGCTTATGATAGGGTCGAATGAGGTTTTCTTCATTGTATGATGGATAGTATGAGTTTTAGCTTTAATTGGATCGATAGAATCAACATGTGTTTGGAATCTGTGTCTTTTTCTCTATGTATAAATGGTGAAAATTCATCATCTTTCAGGCCCAGAAGAGGGTTAAGGCAAGGGGACCACTTATCTCCTTACCTTTTCCTTATCTGTGCTGAAGGATTATCGAATCTTCTTAAAAAGGCTGAAACAAACGGAAATTTATATGGTTTAAGAATTATGAGACATATTGTTACTATTTCTCATTTGTTCGTTGCAAATGATAGTCTTTTATTCGTTAAGGCCCAAGAGGAGGAATTTATGGAGATTCAGTGAATCTGTATGTAGGGCCTCCAGACAATTAGTTAGTTTTGACAAATCGGTGGTTGCTTTTGGAAAGAGGGTTCAAGCAAAGTGAAATGCAGTCTTGCTGAAATTCTTGGGGTCCGTGTTGTAAAGGATCATAGTCGTTATTTAGGGGTGTCATCCACTAAACAAAAGGGAATCTTTAAACTGTATAAAGAAAGTAACAAAAATTCTCCAAGGCTGAAAAAGGTAAGTTGTTCTCAAAGGCTAGAAAAAAGGTGTTCATCAAAGGCTGTGGCACAAGCAGTGCCCACTTATTCCTCAAGTTGTTTCAAACTACCTAATAGTTGCTGCAGGATGTAAATCACCTAATGGCCAATTTTTGGTGGGGTAGTTCAGAACAAGGACGTAAAATTCACTGGGTTAGTTGGAAGAAAATGATAAACCCAAAACGACAAGGATGAGTTGGCCTTTCGAGACATCCGACAATTTAATCAAGCATTGCTTGCAAAGCACTCTTGATGGATTTTGAAACGTCCAAATTCTCTTTTAGTTTAGATACTGAAGGCGAAATATTTTCCACACAAGAATTTCTTACAATAAAGTTTAGGCTCTCGGCCCTCCTATGTTTCGCAGAGTATCCTTTGGGACAGAGAACTGGCTATGAAAGAAGGACAGTGGAGGATAGGTACCAGTAAGTCAATCCAAATTTATAATGACTCGTGGGTGCCAACGGAATAGACTTTTAGGATATTGTCTGCTCAGCGACCCTTAACTTTATGTACGGTTGACGGCCTGATTAGTGACAGCGACGAATGGAAAATAGAGCTCGTACGAGACATGTTTTCGATGGATGATGCTAAGTTGATCCTTAGCATCCCAATACATGCAAGTTTACCAGAGGACTCCTTTATGTGGCATTATGACAAGCGTGATGTTTATTTAGTTAAGAGTGGATATAAAGTAGCTATGCATGATGGAAACTATGTTGAGACTTCAACAAGTACAACCAACGGCCCAAACTGGACATATTTGTGGAAACTAGAGCTCCTTGAGAAAGTTAAAATTTTTGCTTGGCGTGCATTCCTCAGTACCCTCCCTACGAAGCTCAATCTATACAAGAAGAAGGCGGTGTACAGTTGCGTTGCCCGCTCTGTAATAGGGAAGTAGAAACTGAACTTCATGCCTTGTGAACTTGCAAAAAAGTTAGAAAATACTGGGCAAATTGGAGCCCAATTTTTTCTTTTATCCATGACTCTTACATTACTTTCCTTTCTCTTTTTTATAGGGCATTTGAGGAGCTTCGAAGGGACGAGATGAAGGTTTTCACCATCATCCTTTAGACTCTTTGGAGCAACTACAATATGACGATTTTCAACAATACCCAACATATTTTCAAAGAACCAATCTTAAGAGCGTTGACTTATGCCAAGGAGTGGCAAGGACACACGTGAGGGTTCACCAACCAACAGACACACCAGACCGATGGTCCCGATGAAGAAAGGTGGCGTTCCCTAGAGTCACCCACTTACAAACTTAATATTGATGCAGCTTTTCTCGATGGCAAGGTTGGTTTTGGGACAATTGTTCGTGATGCTTAGAGAGATGTTATGCTAGCAGTGGAGAAATCAAGAATGCTTAATAGACCTGTTGAGTTAGCAGAGGTTTTGGCACTTGATGAGGGCATACAAACTGTCATAGAGGCGTGAATCAGACCACTCTGGGCGGAAATAGATTCCCAAATAGTTTGGAAACTCATACAAGGTGAAGATCATTGTGATATTGAAGTCTAGATAATTGTCAATGAAATTATAAAGAGGATTCGTAGAGGTGAGATTGCAAGAGTTTTACTGACCAAACGACAGTAAAATGAGGTAGCCAATCTGTTGGCTATTCATGCACGGCGACATCAACATTCTCAGATTTAGATGGAATACTACCCACACTGGATTTGTCATGCACTTTGCACCGACTCTCCCATTTTTACCTAACTCGTGTTTTTTTATTATGTTTCTTTGTACTACAAAAAAAAAAAAACCTTACAAGTGATTCTTTTAAGTATTTTTCTTTCTCGCTTAGGTTTTTGTTTCAGTTGGAGGGTAGATATTTTAATTCTACTTGTCCTGGAATATTTCTTTTTAGACTAGTGAACCATTATAAGGTTGTGTTCGGTATGACTTTTAAACTGTTTATTGATAGAAAAAAAATATTTTTTTCCCAAAATTAACAATGTTTAGTTACAAATTAAACTAATTAAAAATGCTTTAATTTTTAGAATTTTTAATAATAAAAAATGGTTTGAAAATGTATAAAAACATATTATATATATGTAAAGCTTTTTTTAAATTAAGTATTTAATTAATTTTCTTCCAAGAACGTTTATATAATAAATATTTACTTAAAAACATTTTTTTAAAAAGTTATATCAAATATGCACTAACACGTTCCATACGCATGAAAATTTGTAGTTTTAATTTATTTTATTATATAAAATATTAAAATTTAATGATTTTAATTCATTAATCGTTATTAAAATATTTATATAAGTTTACTATATAATTTAGTTTTTTATTAACTTTTTAGTATGATAATTTTAATGTAATTTTTATCACAACATTTATTGATTATATTGTGGGTAAAATACATTTTTGGCTCCTCAAGTTTGATTAACAGCAAACTTAATTGATTCATGGAAAGTAAATGACATGACATAATTGAGTTGTCAAATTTTTATTATGGCAAAAATTAATTTATTTTATATTGTTGTTATCTTATGTGTAATATTTTTTTCCCTCTTTTTTCTCTGGGGGGGGGGGGGGGGGGGGGGGGGGGGGGGGGGGGGGGGGGGGGGGGGGGGGGGGGGGGGGGGGGGGGGG
>JAOANK020517842.1:0-12613 GCA_026257165.2 Telfairia occidentalis
CAATTATCTCTGTGGATCGACCTTGTTGCTACACCTCAAGGTGTATACTTGCACCTAGTAGGCAAACTACACAACAGTCACTCAACTAAGATTGCTCCAAGTTAAGCACGCTTAACTTTGGAGTTCTTATGATTGAGCCACCCAAAAAGAAGGTGCACCTTGTAACGTTTTGTTAGTTTAATTCAATTTAATTTTTTATTGTTCATTTAATTTGAAACTAAGTTATTTTATTAATACTAGAAGGGAAATAAAAAAGGGTTTGTTATTTCTTCGAGATAAGGGAATTTTATTTTTTTAAGAAAAAAAAAATCTAAGGGGGATGACATTTTCATGATTAAGACTGTTTCTTCACCTAGAAAAATGGAAACTATTCCTTGTTCGTATATGGAGGTTCCAACATTTCCCTTTTATATCTCTCTCTATTTTTATCCAAAATGGACAATTCATGGCTGAATAGGCTAAAAAGTCCATGTGTAGCTCTTCCCTTGGTTCTTCCCAATTGAATCACGTGTTGTTGTCAGCTCATTTAATGAATTGCCACATCACCCCCTTTCTTTCCCAGCTCACAAATGTCATAGGAAATTTCTTCTGTCAATAGCATGCTACAACAACATTAGTAGTTTATCACAAATCAACACTGCATTTTCCATAAAGCTCATATAATCAATCATTGATTCAATCATTTACAATTTAGCAGCTTAAAGTCAAATACAAGTGATAAACATCAAAATCTTAGCTCAAAGGATACAATAAGACAATGTTATGCTCAAAACTCAACCAAAATAAGCTACTCTTAACTCTTATTCTAAGAGTTAACAAACCCCCAAACTTAAACCATTACTCGTCCCTCAGTAATGCCAACAACTTTTCCTAAAACACTTCTACTACTCTTTTATGTACTTGAATTAATTGATCAAAGTTGGCATTACAATCCTTAAGCTTCACTTCCCAAGCCTTCTACCACACAACTTTCTCACTCTCCATAAACTCCTATTGCTGAACCTACCTTGCTAAACAAAACAGATCATCCTTCTATTGTATTCAAGAAACTTTTGTGAAATTTTTTTTATAGTGAAATTCATTTGAGGGGAGCTCCTATCACAGACTCCTTGTGCAGCTCACAAGAGCAGCACACTACATCTCTATAGCTTCAGCTTACCTACAACATTATTGCATTAGAGCACACTGACATCCTTAATTTAGGCTCATGACTTTTCTTTTTCTTTTCTTTAAGCTTAGATGGGGCTAATACATTACATAGCCCTTTGGGCTTTATTTACAGTACTTTGCCCTTTGGGATTTTTATTTGATTTTTCTGTTGTAATGCATAGCCCTTTCGCCTTTTCTTCTGCTTTGCTTTTTTCTCTTCTTGTCTTTTTTTATACTTGATCAAGATATACTAACTTTGTTTTGGCTTATCCCCGCTTCCTAGGCACTGAATATCCAACTATGGACAACCTATCTATCTTAGGTTGATACTCACTTTCAAGAAAAAAAAGAGGAGCATGTGCAAAGGTGCTAAGCACAAGGCCACACTCCCAAACTTGAAGATTTCATTGTCCTCAATGAAATAGGACCTTGATAAGTCGAAGCCTTAAAAAAGGCAGCAACTGCTGAGGGAAAGAATCTCATGCAACCTTCAAACTTCCTAGACACTAGGAAAAATTCCCTATTGAAGGTCCTTTAATGGAGTGCAGTTATGTAAAGCTTAGTTAAAATTGATTCCACAGAAGGGAGGTATTTCAAATTAACAAGGTTTGGTTCTTGGGCCTAGGAGGTTATTCAAAGCCGCCAGCCCACTCAACCAATTAAATTGTTCCAAATGAAAGCAATAAGAAAGGACTTAGAATGGAAAACAAAGCTAATTCGTTAAGAGACTACTGGAAGGATGAATACAAGCTAAATAAGGGGTAGACTGAAATGCATAATGAAAAGGAGAAATGCATAAGAATAAGTAGTAACAACATTAACATACTAAAAGATAGCAGTGGGCAACAACAACAACAAATAATGGCCATCACCAACTGGCCCTACAACACGCCAATTAAACAAGAAAATAGCAAAGCAAAAGAGTAGAGAAACAAGATAGCCAAGGAACAAGACCCTCCCTTAATCATCATTCTCATCATCAAGTCTTTCTGTGGGTGTCCAATTGTTCAATACTTCCTTGGGGAAGAGAGAAAAGGGAGGATAAGGGTGGGAGAAGTTGACTTGCATGGCCCTCTGAATGGGCACATCCCTATTCTAAGCATAATCTTAATAAGTGTGCTGTTGAGATTCAAAATAGCTCATGCGCTAAAGCATGGTGGCTTGTTGGTCTATTAATGTGTTGATTCCTGTCAGCACATTAGTACACTGCCTCCTAGCATCTTCTTTTGTCGGCCTTGGTATTCCTACGTGGTCGATACCCCTCTTCTCTTTCCATGGCCCCTCATTATCTTCCAAGGGAACCCCTGCTTGCAGGTAGAGTTCTGTTATGGTACTAGTGAAGAAAAGTTTCCCTATGGTGTTTCTGGAACAGTCGTAGATTTCTATGGATATGAGGCCGCCTACATCCTTTCCCATTCTTTCCAGGATGGCATAGATGAGGAGTACTCTATTGGCTGAAACACTAGAGTCATGGGTTGTGAGGGAGGATTTTGTGCTTCACAAAGTAGCCACAGGTTAGCTGCTAATTTCAGGTGAGCTTCAGAAAGAGTTTTCTTTCCTTCCTTTGAAATGCTCCATTGAGCACCCTCTATGCCTACTGATTGCAATGCAACATTTAGTTGAGCTTCATCAATCTCCTTTGCCAGCTCATCGAAGGCTGCTCTTTATAAGTTGGGAGGTTGTAGATGGCATTCAGAGCTTCTGAAGTCTAGTCTATGATCTTGCCTCTAATTATTAGTCGAAAACCCTCATCTACTTAAATGTTAGAATAAAACTCTCTCACCAACTCAGGGTATACAAGTCCAGGCTTGGCACTGAAGGTGATCCAATTATGCTGCACAATTATTAATTAGATGGCAGTAGGTAGATCTTGAAGGGGCGTCTCAAACCCCATCTTCATAAGAAACTTCCTTTTTCTTAGCTCTTCGTACCTTGCTTGTGCTTCAGCAGCTGCAAACCTTTCAATGTGTTCCACCTCCTTCTGCTGTTGAGTCATTGGCTTTTTTCCCTTAGATTTCTTTCATTTTGCTTTTTGTGCAGGGAAAGTGAACTGAGGTTCCTCTACCTGGGTAGTCTCCTTTTATTCATGAAGGGCACTAAAACCAGTTGGAAATTCTCAAGTAGAATGAAATTTGCTATTGGAAATAGGGAATGTGGAACATACCTGGTATGGGCAGTCTATTTATAGGAGAAATTGCAGTGACACACTTGTAATTCTGCTCCACCATTTTTGTTGTGCAACTTTTCAAAGGAACTAGTTATTTCCTAAATTTACCGAAGCATCCTGCATGCTACGGATTTGATTGCGACTTTCTATAAGGTGCAAGTTCCAACGGTCAAAATTGATGCACCCCAATCAGTCTTCTATGCTGCAGTGATTTGCACATCTTATGGGATTCCTTTCTATTTTGATTCTCTACAACTTTTTTTGTACTTAATTTCCTCCCTAAATGCTCAATTAGAATATTAAAAACCTCCCCAAACTAAATTTACACTTGCCCATCACGTGAGAGTTCAAACTCCATGTTGTTCTTATTTACACTGAATTTTCCATTTTATTTCACTCCATGATATATACATCTCTATATATATATATTAATGAAAACATAAATCAACATTCATGAAAAAAACTAAAAGTAAAAAGGCAATAGGCTCTAACTAACTTAACAAACACTACACTAATAACAACTAACTTAACTACCTACTTCAAGAAGCTACCTACTTCATGAAGCTTAGTCAAGGTTGATCTGTCAAGCATTGAGAAGAAATGAACCTACTGAATTCCTCTCCAAAGTAATGCTTCAATCTTTGCCCATTAACCTTGAACACAATTCCTTCCATTTCATCCATCACTGAAATCGCACCATGGGGAAACACCTCTAGAACAGTAAAGGGACCAGACAATTTGGATTTTACTAAAACATAATCACAAGCTACTAAAATGTATTTGTTCCCAAAATAAGGGAATGGCCCCATGAAATCTACTCCCCAAACATCAAAAAATTCTATTTCCAACATCATCTGCAAGGGCATTTCATCTTCTCCCAATGTTTCCCATCCTTTGGGATTTGCCACAAGTTTTACTCATGTAGTGGGCATCCTTGAAAATAGTAGTAGAATAATATCCACTTTGAAACACCTTTGTTGTTGTACTTTGTCCCCCATAATGGCCTTCATATGGGGACTTGTGGCAGTGATCTAAGATGGATGGAATCTCTTGCTCAGCAGTACCTCTCCTAAAAATTCTAACTACACACTGCTTGTATAGATAGGGCTCATCTCAGTAGAAGAATGTGGCATAATGCTTGAACTTTTTCATGGCCAGAGGGTTCAAATCTAGTGGTTGCATCCCATATGCGAGATAATTAGCTAAGTCTGCAAACCATGGGGCTAAATTGTAAGAAATTGTTTGAATGGCAATTAGCTGCTCATCAGGGAAATTTTGTTTCACCTTCAGCTTGTCTTTGGGTTTTTCTATTCTAGAGAGGTGGTATGCTACAACATTCTCAGTCTCTTTCTTGTCTTTAATTTTCACATCAAACTCCTGTAGGAGTAATATCCACATAATCAATCTAGGCTTGGCATCCTTTTTATTCAACAAATACTTCACTGTTGCATGATCAGTATGTACCACAACCTTGGTGCCTATAAAAAAAGCTTTGAATTTTTCAAAGGGAAAGACCATTGCTAATAAGTCTTTCTCTATAGTTGTGTAGTTGAGTTGAGCCTCATTCAAGGTACGGCTAGCATCGTAAATAGGATGAATGCTCTTCTCCTTCTTCTGACCCAGCATTGCTCCTATAGCAAAATCACTTGCATTACACATGAGTTCAAATGGTAACTCCCAATTAGGTTCTGACATGATAGGAGCTGATATGAGAGCTCTTTGCAACGTCTTGAATGCCTTTTCACAATCTTCCTGAAAATGGAATGGTTTGTTGACTTCTAGTAAACTGCATAATGGCTTAGATATTTTGGATACGTCCTTTATGAATCTTTTGTAAAAGCTCGCATACACCAAAAAACTTCTAATGCCTTTTACTAAACTAGGTGGTTCCATTCTCTCAATCACCTCAACTTTAGCTCTGTCCACTTCAAGCCCTTTCTTGGAAACCTTGTGCCCAAGCACAATACCTTCAGTAACCATAAAGTGACATTTTTCCCAGTTAAGCACCAAGTTGGTTTCTTCACACCTTTTTAGTACGTTTCCCAAATTGTTCAAGCATGTGTCAAAATCCTCCCTAAACACTAAAAAGTCATCCATGAACAGTTCCACAATAGATTCTAACTAAATCTAAAAAAGATGGTCATCATACACTTTTGAAATGTAGTTGGGACATTGCAGAGTCCAAATGTCATTCTTCTAAAGGCAAAAGTGCCATAGGGGCAAGTGAACGTGGCTTTCTCATGATCAGTTAGTGCTATGGTAATTTGGTCGTACCCAGAGTATCAATCAAGAAAACAATAAAAATCTTGCCCATGTAAGTAGTCCAACATTTGATCAATGAAGGGTAAGGAGAAGTGGTCCTTCTTTGTAGCTTTATTTAGTCATCTGTAGTCCATACAAACTCGCCAACGAATGACAGTTCTTGTTGGGATTAGCTCATTAGTCTCATTGATCACCATAGTGATTCTCCCCTTTTTGGGAACACATTGTACTGGGCTAAGTCAATTACTGTTAGCTATAGGATAGATGATGCCTGCATCTAACCACTTTATTATTTCCTTTTTCACTACTTATTTCATGGCTCAGTTGAGTCTTTTTTACTGCTCAACTGATTTGAAATTCCCATCTTCTAGGTTGATCTTGTGCATGTAGTAGGATGGACTTATTCCTTTTATGTCTGCAATGGTCCAGCTTATAGCTCCCTTATGTTGTTTCAGCAAATTCAACAAAGCTTCCTCAAGTTCCTTGACCAATCCTGCATCAATAATTATGGGAAGAGTGTTGCCTTTACCTAAATAAGCATACTTAAGGTGATCAGGCAAAGACTTCATTTCAAACTTTGGTGCTTTCAACAATGATGGTTTAATAGGTTTAGACTGTCTATCTGACAACTGAAGCAATTCAAACCGTCTATTGCTTGTTATCTCACAAACTCTGTCATTTGCTATAGCATCACTGTCCCCTGTGTCTAATTCAACCAGCTCTATTTCACCAAAAAAAATTTCATGCTTAAGGTTGTTGTTCTCCCGAAATATTGTCTGAACTAGATCATAAATGTTCTAGTTTTGAAGGACACCTCAGTGCATCAAAAACTAAATGTCACTTGTTGATCATGGACTCTCATAGTGAACTCTCTTTTCTGCACATCTATTAGGGCTCTTCCTGTTGTAAGGAATGGACGCCCGAGGGTGAGAGACACCTCCTTATCTGCATCATAATCCAAAATGATAAAGGTAGCTGGAGAAATAAATTTGTCCACTTGAATGAAGATGTCTTTTATCTTTCCATGTGGATAACTGATTGATCTATTAGCCAATTGCAAAGACACTGTGGTTAGCCTTACTTCTTCTATACCCAATTGCTTGTAAATGGACAAGAGCATAAGGTTTATGCTAGCTCCTAGATTACAAAGAGCTCTTCTCATCTCCTTTCCTCCTATTGATGCAGGAATAGCAAAGGTCACAGGGGCTTTTACCTTTGGAGGGATCTTATTTTTCAGCATTGCACTACACTCTTCTGTTACGGAGACCATCTCATATTCCTCTAGCCTCCTTTTCTTTGTATGGATATCCTTCAAGAATTTCACATAGGAGAGCATTTGCTCTAAGGCTTCCACTAATAGAATGTTTATGTGCAGTTGTTTTAGAGCATCCAATTTTTTTTTTAAATTGATGCTCTTGATCTTGCTTCCTCAATCTCTAAGGAAATGGAAGGGGTGGTGGTTTGAAAGTATGAATATCCTTCACTTTTTGTCTACCTCTTCCTCCTCATTTCATCCTTTAGTACGATTCTCTATTGCTATATCTCTAGCCTGATCTCTTGCCTTAACCACTGGAATGTCTTACTTCTCACTGTCCTGCTCAATTCCAGCATCTTTTTCTATATTGCTCCCCTTTTGCTTCTTCTGCACTATAGCTTGCCATTCATCTAACTTTTTACCACTTCTTAGTTCTATGGCTTTTACTTGTTCCTTACCCTCCCTCTTTGAGTTTTCTGTAATCGATGGCAACTTCCCAAGTGGTCTGTTCTTCAATTCAGTGCCTAATTGATCCATTTGCAGCTCTAACTTCTTGATAGATGCTTGCTGACTTTGAATAGCAACATCATTCCTTGCCATATACTCTTTCATCAAGCTTTCCAAAGAAGTTTTAGGAACCACTTGGTTGGGCGGTTGCTGTCTATGTTGATTTTGTTAAGGTTAGGGTTGAAAACCAAGAGAGTGGCTTAGATTGGCTTGATTTGCTGGAGCAACTCCAGGATTGAAATTTGGTTTTGATTGTCCACCTTGATTGCTGGTTCCTTAACCTCCCCAACTAAAATTTGGGTGTTCTCTCTAACCAAGGTTGTGATAACACTATAAAAAGTGCTATTTTAGTGCCTAAATTATAGAGGTTTTGTGGGATTTTAAGTGTATTTTGATGCAATTATTGCTGATTTTGTAGAAATCAAGTATTTCGAGGTGAAAATAAAGATTCGGGTCAATGCGGGTTGAACAACGGGCTCAAGATGAGCAAAAATGGCTAAGTAATGAGGAAATGGAGCTTAAATGAGTGTAGAGTCGAGGGACAGCACTGAGAAGCTATCATTGGGCGTTTCAACGCAAAAATCTGAAAAATCTTGATATGAAAGTGACCAGCATCGAGACGCCACTCAACAGCATCACAACGCTGATGAAGGAAGCCCCATGGTCGCGCAGCAGCGCGTGCATCTAAAGAGCAACGCGCGCCCCAGGAGTAATTGCACGTGCGTGCCTACACTCGATGCCGCCAGCGCACGCACGCATCTGCACCATTTGCAGCACATGGGTAGCGTTGAGATGCTATCCATGGCATCTCGACACTGCTATTTTTTTACTGCGTCCCAAAATGCTCGTTTTTGGGAAATTTCATCGTACCAACTTATAGCATCTCGACGCTATCGGCAGATTAGTGTAAATGTGTTTTTTCACGATTAGGGTTGGACAGAACATTTTTGGGTGTGAAATTCGATGGGTTTCGATAGAAATTGATGAGGGCTAAATGTGACGCTTTGTTGGGCTTTATAAAGTTTTTCGCACCGTTGCCAAATATTTTGAATTTTCTTATTATTAAGGCATTCGAGTAGATCTTAATTTAGGGTGTACTTGTACGTATTTGTTTTCTTCTTTTTCTTTATTTTTGTATTCTTTTGGTGTATGCTCCGTACTCGAGGAACTGACCTTGTTCCCTTTGATCCAAAGATCGAACGAACCTGTAGGAGGAATCGAAGAGAGTAGAGAGCAATACGCAAGAAAATGGCAGAGCAAGAAGGAGACCCAAGGACTATCTGAGGCTATTTTTAGCATACGGTCCCAAATCCTCAGCCAGGGATCGTGCACATGCTGATCAATGTCGCCAACTTTGAATTAAAGCTGAGATTGATCAAGAGGACCGAGGTTGTGCTTTCCAAGGCTCCATTGCAGATGATCCACATAAGCACATTCTTTCATTCCTTGAGATCTATAGTACCATTAAATTAAATGGGTACCTAACGGTTCTATTCGCTTACGCCTATTTCCTTTTTCTTTCCAGGACAAGGCGAAAGAATGGTTGGAGACCTCACCAGACGTGGGATGAGCTTGCCCAATCCTTCCTGAATAAATTCTTCCCACCAGCAAAAACCCAGCTATTAAGGAATGAGATTAGCAATTTCAAACAAGCTGATGATAAGCAGTTGTATGAGTCTTGGGAGAGGTTCAAGGAGTTGCTCTAAAGATGTCCTCAGCATGGATATCCCGATTGGCTCCAGGTACGATCTTTTTATAATGGTTTATCGAGTACCAACAAGTCGATTGTGGATGCAGCAACTGGAGGATCGATTTTCTCCAAGACCACAAGAGTGGCTCAAGTCCTGTTGGAAGATATGGCCACCACAAGCTATAATTGGCCATCAGTGAGGACTACAAAGAATACTGTAGGGAAATATGAGCTTGATGAGGTAAGTTCTCTTAAGGCTTAGATGGTTTTGCTAACTAACGCTTTGAATAATCTTGCGATGCTAGGTAACACCCAATCCATAGCTTCTTTGGCGGCGTGCCATGCTTACCTAATGAACCATTGGCAAGAAATGGAGTAAGTCCACTACTTTAATAGAAATTTTGGATATCAGCAGCGAGCCCTCATGCAAAATCAGTTTCACCCTCCATAGTCCCAGTTGCCGACTCATTACCACTTAGGTTTGTGTAACCATGAAAATTTTTCGTATGCTAACACAAAAATGTTTTGCATGGATCCCCAAGATTTGCATCTTCTTCTTCCCAAGCAACAGTCTGATGATCCATCTCTTAAGAAGATGCTGGGAACTTTTATTACTGAGTAGGACGATAGCCTTGGAAAACAAGGTGGAGAGTCAGGAAAAGGCCTTGCAGAACCTCGAGGTGCAGGTAGGCCAGATTGCCACTACATTGAACACCATGCAGAAAGGTACATTTTCGAGTAATACGGAGGTAAACCCTAAGGAGCACTGTAAGGCTATCACATTGCGCAGTGGTAAATCCCTAGTCAAACTGGACAAAAAACCGAGGTCGCACCAACTACAAAAGAGGATGAAAGTGAAAATGGGGGGTTGAAAGAAGAGCTCAAAGGAGTTGAGCAGAAGGCTGAGGAGAAATTTGAGGGAGTGCCCTCCAGTTTAGGGAAGTATGCTAAACCCATGTCTATTATTCCTAATCACATTCCCTACCCTCAGCTTGTTTAGGAAAAGAGAGACGATGCCCAATTTACCAAATTCTTGGATATTTTTAAAAATTTGCACATTAACATCCCTTTTGCAGATGCATTGGAGCAAATGCCGAATTATGTCAAATTCATGAAGGATGTGCTATCCAAGAAGAAAAAGTTTGGGCAGTTCGAGAAAGTTAGCCTTTCAGAGGAATGCAGTGCAATCATCCAGAGAAAGTTACCTGAGAAACTTAAGGATCCAAGGAGTTTTACTATCCCTTGTACCATTGCTAACATTTTTGTTGCACGTGCATTATGTGGTTTAGGTGCTTTGATTAATTTAATGCCTCTGTCTTTTCAGAAAATTAAACTTGGGATCGATACAGCCGACCACCATCTCTCTACAGCTTGTAGACCGTTCTTTGACCTTCCCAAAAGGTATTATTGAAGATTTGTTGGTGAAAGTTGATAAGTTTATTTTTCCGGCAGATTATATTGTGCTAGACATGGAAGAAGACACTGAGGTGCCCATCATTCTTGGACGACCATTCTTAGCCACAGGAATGGCCCTCATCGACGTTCAGCAAGGTAAACTCACCCTAAGGGTGGACGAGGAAGAGGTAATCTTTAACATTTATTGATCCATGCAATACCCAGACGAGGTACGTACTTGTAATAGGATAGATGTTGTAGATTCTACCATTGCTGAACTGAGATCTTTTATGATGTCTTCTGCTGATATTGATGAGAAAAGCATGTTGGATGTTGATTGTGATGATGTGGATATTCTGGATATTGATTGTGATGAGATGAGCATGCTGGATATTGTTGATGGGTCTGAATCTTTTGATGAATTATTTATTTGCCTTGTTGAGCATGAGCATGAACACTTACATGTAGAACATATCCATGCTTGTGAGTTTGAAAAACCCCCTGCTGTTGAGATGAAACTGTTGCCTGACCATCTTAGATATGCATATCTAGGTGAATCCTCTACTTTTTCTGTAATTATTTCAAATGATCTGACTGAAGTAAAGGAGGATAGATTTTTAGAGGTCTTGCATGCACATAAATCTGCTATAGGATGGTCAATTACTGATCTTAAGGGTATAAGTCCTTCCATAGTCATGCATAAGATTCTCATGGAGGACTTATAATGGCGATCTTTCATGACTTCATCGAGGACATTAGGTGGTCTTCATGGATGATTTCTCAGTATTTGGCTTTACCTTTGAAATTTGTTTAACTAATCTTTCTTGTGTCTTGCAGCGATGCCAGGACACCAACCTTGCCCTACACTGGGAGAAATGCTAGTTTATGGTCAAAGAAGGGATTGTCCTAGGCCAGAAGGTTTCAGCGTGAGGATTGGAGGTAGATTGAGCCAATTTTTGTGATCGAGAAGTTGCCACCTCCTAGAAACGTGAAGGGAGTCCGAAGTTTCTTGGGGCATGCGGGGTTTTATCGATGCTTCATAAAGGACTTTTCAGAAATTACTAAACTCCTCTGCAATTTGTTGGAAAAAGACTTTGTGTTTTTATTTGATGATGCATCCCTAGATGCTTTTCATGTTTTGAAGGATAAATTAATTTATGCTCCAATAATTGTTGTGCCTAATTGGAATGAGCCCTTTGAACTGATGTGTGATACAAGTGACTTTGCATTAGGAGCTGTTCTAGGACAGAGACGTGATAAGCTATTTAGGGTTATTTACTATGTCAGTAGAACTCTTGATAGTGCTCAACAGAATTACACTACTACTGAAAAAGAGATGCTAGTTGTTGTTTTCGCTTTTGATAAGTTTAGGCCCTATTTGCTAGGATCAAAAGTCATTGTTCACACTAATCATGCTGCTTTGAAATGTCTGTGTAATAAGAAGGATACGAAACCTAGATTGATTCGTTGGGTGTTTCTTTTGTAGGAATTTGATTTTGAGATTAAAGATCAAAAGGGTTGTGAGAATGTGGTAGCTGACCACCTCTCGAGGATAGAGGATTGAACCATGCAGCAAAACCTTCCTATTACCGAGGACTTTCCTGATTAGAGGTTGTATCAGGTTAGTGCTAATGTTCCTTGGTATGCTTGTGAATTATCTTGCTGTTGGAATGCTACCACATGATATGAACACCCAATAGAGAAAATGATTCTTGCATGAGGTACGCTTCTATCTTTGGGATAACCAGCTTTTATTCAAAATATATGCTGACCATGTTATCAGGCGATGTGTGCCTATTGAAGAGATTGCATCAATTATAGCCCAGTGTCATTCTTCACCATATGGAGGCCATTTTGGCCCGTCCCATACAACTGCCAAGGTATTATTGAAGGATACATCAACATGCATGCACAGCGGAAGACGGATCTATACACTCTAATTAGCTCAAAATGATTATGAAAAATCATGCTTTTAGAAGAGAAAAACAGTGAACTAGAATACTAACCTCTTGTAGTTCGATTTCTCCTCTATCAACAGCGGGAATGGGCTCCAATCAGCTACTGGACCACCACTAGTGTCTTCCCGACTATTCTCCTGCCAAGGAATGAGATTGTGGGATCCCTTGATTGGTGAATTTTGTGAAGAAATGGTGAAGGTTGGCTTAAAGTTCAACACTTGAACTTCCTA
>JAOANK020517944.1:0-12613 GCA_026257165.2 Telfairia occidentalis
AGCTTGTATTTCATTCTTCCTTGAATTTGTTTAGATAAGAAACTCAATTATATAAATATTGATTAATATGCAACTCTTCCCTGAATTCTGGTATTGTTTTCTTTCTTTTTTTTGAATAAGAAGCCAACTTTCCTTTAAAACCATCATCTAACCCATTGGTTCTCCACTGTTTATAGGATTAGCAATATTTACCTGCATGCCTATTTCATTAAGAAGTGGTGTGGCTCTAACTCAGGTTTAAAGTTACTTTCCCCCCTCCCTGCAGTTTACAAAAGATGTTCAATACTTTGTTCCTTCTTATTGCAAGTATGTTTTTCAAATTCAGCTGGCTGGTGGGAATTCTGCCCTTACGCTGCGAATGATAGTCATAGCAAATATGTTGGGAATATTGGCTGTGAGTTGAAAATATATCCAAATATCTATTATATAATGTTCTGTATCTACTTTCTTTCAATCATTTGCGTATAATTGCACGTTAATTTTAAAGCATGGTCTTTTATGGTTTATAATCCCCCATAATGGTTGTTTATATGATAATTTTTGGCACCAAAATCATAACCACAAGTTACTTAACTTTGATCTATTTTGTATCTCTATTTATGATAATTATGCTTCATATGTGCCACTGCATGATGTTTATGTTGCTCTCCAATTCATGCGTCTTCTTCTAGAATTTTTTGTCGCCAAGTCCAAAAAGCTGTTTTAAGGGGAAATGAAGCTGTTTTTGTTTTTCTGAGGAAAAGGAAGAGGAGGTTGGACGAGATATAATGTAGAAAGATACCAATACAGTAGAACAATCATACAATCGGTGGATATTACAAGGTAATCCTAATTTCATATGCTAATGATGATAAACTTCTTTACCTTTCTGTGTTACATTGACAAAGTATTGGTAGGCGACAAAGTAGTGAGTAAAGCTGGAATGGAACAACCATCGGTGTAAAGCTTAGGTTGAGATAATTGCTGAAGTTCCGGAAGTGTAAGTACTATGTAGGTGATAAAACTTAGCTGAAAACTACTTGTATTTTTTTTCCCTCCATATATATTGATGCTTCATCCTCATTAGGCTAGATAAAGTGTACGAAGTTGATATAACAAACTGTTTTACTATTTGTATTCATAAAGTCCAGATTATGTTTCAAGTTTGAGCTGCCATTGAAGAACAGTTGGGCGTTGATGTTGCTCATAAAGTTGCTCTTGATGCTGGGTTATCTACGGGAGGATTTACTTACTGTTTGCTTCAGGAAGTTCTGCTAACAATTTTATTTACTTGTCTATCTTTTTATCCAAGATGCAGATGAATTGAAGAGGAACTACCACCCCCCTCTCTTTTGCAAAATTTCAGGTTTGAACCATACGTAGTACACTGTTTTTATGGTGTTGTTATGATTCTTTCATTAGTTTGAAAAATTCATTTCCAAAATAGCTTTTGAAGTAAAAAAAAAGAGAGTTTAAATTGATAATTTTCCAGAATCACCCCTCTGTTTTAGTACTTACTACTGTCCTCATGCTTGGCCTGTTCGTAGGTAACAAGTTCTATGGTATACTCAATATATGGGAGTGACTTGTACTATTGTTATGTCAATTTGCATATCTTTGTTGAGCTTGTATTTACTTTCTCTTTATTGTTTATTGTCTGGCTTCTATTCTTTTGCTTATTCCATACTTTTCTAAGCTGATCTTCCGATTTAATCTCCATCTTCGATAATTTGTAACACGTTTTTTAATCAAATTGTTTCTAGTTCTTGGAATCACTATTGATACATCATCTCTTCTTAGGTTAGGGCGAGTCCCAGCTTATCCTTTATCTGGCAGCAAATGTTCTCTCCTATTTCTTCAAGTTGATGCTAATGTAGTGGGAAATGGTCATAGGAGAACAAGGTACAATTCAACTGATTTGAGGACTGTCAGAAGTTTTATCTATTCTATTTGTGGTGGAACTTTAAGAAATTACACTCTAATTTAACATGAAATTGCAGAAACCTAGGAGGCAAATTGGCAAATATTTGTTTAGATAAGAAACTCAATTTATAAATATGGATTAATATGCAGCTCTCCCCTGAATCTGGTTATTGCTTTCTTTCTTTTTCTGAATAAGAAACCTACTTTCCTTTAAATCCATGATCTATCTAACCCATTGTTTCTCCACTGTTTATAGGATTAGCAATATTTACATGCATGCCTACTACATTATCAAAGTGGTGTGGCACTGACTCAGGTTGAAAGTTACTTTCCCCCCCTCCCCACAGGAAAAAAACGATGCTCAATACTCTCTGTTCTTATTGAAATTATGTTTTTCGAACCCAGCTGGCTCGTGGGAACTCTACACTTGCGCTGGCAATGACAATGATATCAAATATGTTGGGAATATTGGATGTGAGTTGAAGATATATCCTTAGCTTTCTTTTATCCAAATATCTATTAAAGAATGAAAAGAACCGTGTAAACTTAGAATAATTGATTGTACTTATTTTCTGTATTTACTTTCTCCCATCATTTCCATACAATTGCTCATTAATTTTAAAGCATGGTCTTTTATGATTTATAATTGCCCATAATGGTTGTTTATATGATAATTTTTGGTTCGAGTATAATCTGCAATTACAGTGGATGTCCTATTACCAAAATCATAACCACAAGGTACTTAACTTTGGTCAATTTTGTCTCTATTTATGATAATTATGCTTCTTATGTCAACCACGGTAGACATGGTCAGTTTGTAAGGTGAGTCAAGACTCAAGAATTTGATAGACCTTGTAGTAGCCATATGTCATAGAATTTAACCAAGTCTCCTCTGTGAAGAGATCATTAGCCATATGTTTAATATCCATTGAATTAGTTCAATCTTGAGAGCCAGTATTTTTTTTATTATTGTTTTATAAGAAACAGATTGATTATCAAGAATATAGTACAATCTCTCAAACATCTAAAAAAATCCAACCGACTCCTGTCCCTCCGACAACCAATTCTTTTTTCATTTTTCTTGAAGCTACTTTAACGACATTCTTCCACAGTACAGTACTTTACCCTGACTCTTGAAAGGGGAACAAAAGCAAGCAGAGTTTGACACATATTTACGAATTTTAATTCCCTTTATCTTTCATTCCTTGAGATAATCTATTCATCAGCTTAGGTGTTGTTATCTTGCTTCCATCAAGATGAAGTTGACTTTCTTATACTAAATATTTCAACATTCTAGATTCAAAAAATTGTAGTTGATGGAGTTGGTATTGCTGTTCCTATCAAGAGAGTTATTCAGAAGTCTTGTGCTTATCCTGCTAATTTCTCTCATTGTCGAAAACGTGAACAAATTTTTATTTGAAGTAAGAAATTCGTCTCAAAGCTTATTATATTTTCCTTTTTTATACTTCCTAGATATTGTTGTTAAGAAATGGATGGGAGGGATGCGTTGACTGTAGCTACATGTTATGAAGTTGACATAATTTACGATGCTTTCTGACCATGAATTTATATATATATATATATAATTTACTGCAACGGACTTACCTCTTGACGTGTAATTTTTTTTTCGCTTAGGCTTTATACCATTGAACTTTAGTTTTCTCAACTTGAAACTATGTTCATGAAATTATTTTCAGAATTTGTTCTTATTTTCTTTTTTGTTTTTCTGTTTGATCTATTGTTAGAAAATAGAACAGAATTTGTTCTTCCTTTCAAGATTATAGGCTTGCCACAAAGAATGGTTTTCGTTTATCCCAGTTTTCTTTTATGAAATGTTAAATTTAATTTATCTTGTATGGAGTTTTGAAATTTCTGAATTTGAAATTTTCTTGTAATAAAGTTTTTTTTGTTGAAAATGACCTATTATATAAAAA
Source organism: Telfairia occidentalis (assembly GCA_026257165.2). NCBI lineage: Eukaryota > Viridiplantae > Streptophyta > Magnoliopsida > Cucurbitales > Cucurbitaceae > Telfairia > Telfairia occidentalis. Next base: position 3,837 of record JAOANK020517944.1, read on the forward strand.
GTTGTCTGACAAACATTTTTTTATAATAGGTCATTTTCTACATTTCATAGGGAAAAATGGTACTCACTCAGAAATTTTGAAGTTGACTATGCTATTTTTCTCTAGTAGTACTGTAGTTGTTTTCCTTCTTACTGCATTATATACAAGTATGTTACAGTTTTGATTGCGACTGTGTGTGGAATTGCTATAGGTTTTATAGAATTGTCTTAGGTGGTTATCGATTGATGTTCTTTTTGGAGAGTGGATGTAAAGAAATTTTAGCTCTTAAGCTGTTTTAAAATTATTATATTATGTCAATGCTCTGTCTGCTTTTAAGGCCTTTGATTTTCAGAAATCATAGTTTTATTTTCTTATCTCACATTCAGAACATGTAAATACCTTTTTGATTTAAATATTGAAAACAATTTTATCGACCTCTAGTTGCTAGTGAATACTTTGTGATATGGTTTAAAGCAAAATTAATCGAACAATTTTCCCTTGACATATTTTTTCTTGAACTTCTCAGATTACACTGGAAGTATTATAAAATTGCGAGTGCATCATGGTTGACTACTTCATGGGATAGAACAGCCATTCTCATTCGTTAACTAGTAACCTGTCACCAATATTTTTCTCCCTTAATTTTACATGCTAAAATTTCAATTTTGTTAAGGGTTTGGTAGTTCGTTTCCAATAGGTTGTATTGTTCTTTTTCTTACCGTTCTTTTTCATGCTTTAATTGATTTCATAGGTCAAATCTAATACTGCCCAATGATGTTCACTTCACGGGACAATTATGTTCTCAAACCTTGATCCATAAGTCTGAGTAAGAAATATTCTTGTCTTTGCAACCATAGAATTTTTTTTTGGTTTTTGTAGTGGTTAGCTTTTTTTGGTTAAGATTGTCACAAAGCTTGTACTTTTAGTTTTATTGTTCGAATGCCTCTCTCCTTGCTCTTCCCGCGATCTTCCTTCCTCCCTCCTTTTTGTCTCTCTGTTTCTCCACCCGGCCTCTTCCCCACCTTTCCCTCATCTGTTTATTTATTAACACCCCGAGGTGGGGGGGGGGGGGTGCTAGCTTCTAGTTTAAATTTTGTATAGATGTGGGTTGGTTTTGTTATTCTTCCTAAGTTGCATTGGAGGGTTTCAAAACTTTTATGTATCTATATTATGCCTAAGCTAGTTTTTCCTTTTTGTTACCGAGTGTTAAAGTTTGTAGTCTTCATATAGTCCATGGCTTCAATTTTCTAGTTCACTGTTCCTAGTTCTTATAGATGTTGATTTTTTTTAATTATTCTTCATTGGAGTTTCCAAATTTTATGTATGTTTTACTTGGCAATATATGTTGGTTCAATATGTATATCAGAGTTCTCTTAAAATATTTTTGTTGCTTTGGAATTTTTGTTTTCTCGATATAAAAGGTCCATCGAAATATTAACTGCCTTTATAAATAGTCCTATGTTTGTTGGGTAAATATGTAATTTCTTCGAAATATTGGTTGACTTGTAATAACGTGTCCTGCAAAATTTTTGTTGCTCCTATAAATTGTTATTTTGAAAATTCGGTTGCCTCGAGGTAAAAATTGCCTTAAAATATTAGTTGCCTTTATGTAATGTTGCCTCGATATGACATAATCATTGTTTTGAAATATTCGCCCCTCATATGTAAAATATTTATGTGAAATATTGGTTGTACTGTTATATTGATAGCCTTAATATAATTATTGCTTTGAAATATTTGTTCTGAAATATTGAAGGCCTAAATATAATTGTTACTTCTTTGATTTAACAATGTTCACAAATTATTTGTTTCCTTGAAAAAAATGGTTTTCTTGAAACATTGAAGTGTCAATATAACAATTACCTCAAAATATTGGTGCTTGAACTTTATTATAATGGTTTCTACGGTTGTCTTGATATAAAAGTGGCCTTGAATTATTGTTTGTCTCGAATGGTTGCCTCTTAATATTCATCTCTTTGATATATTGGTAGGAATATTTATTTCTTTGAAATAATGGTTTGCTTGAAATAACAATTGCTTTGAAATTTTCGTTACATGATTATAACCGTTGCCTTGAAATAATAATTGGGTGGAATCTATCTCCTTGAAAAAACCGTGCCTCAAAATTGGTAGTGGGCTTGGAATATTGGTTGGCTCGATACAGTTCTTGCTTGATAGAATTGTTGCTTACTTGATATATAAAATAATACTTGGCTGCATATCGGTGTGTAGGGATCTTCCTACTCATCCCCATAAAAATTTGATAACTATTTAATTTTTTGAAAAAATTAAAATTTTTCTCTTTTGTGCTTTCCTCTTTCTTAGTTGTATAAAACGTAATGGTGGGTGGGTATGAAGACTCCTACACCTTAGTGTGCAGCCAAGTATTGTTGGATATATAATGTGTCCCTCAAAAGATTTGTTGGCTTGTATAATTTTTGCTTTGAAATAAGACTGGGCCCGCTATATATATTGGAGTTCTCTTAAAATGTGTTCATTGTCTTTAGATATTGTTGTTGTGATATAAATGGTTCCTCCAAATATTGGCTGCCTTGATAAATAGTCCCCATCTTTTTGTTGGCCTGATGCTGGTTGGGTCAATAATTGGCTAGAAAGTATATTTGCCTTTATTGGTTGTCCCAATCTATTGTGTCCCTTAAATTATTTGTTGCCTTGAAATATTGATTGAGTTGTAATATCATGTCCTTTCTAAATTACAGTTTTCTCCTATTTTAGTTAGTTTCGCCCTCATGCCATTTTAATGCGGTAAGAACGACTTTGCTTGCTGCAGGATTTATTGGGAAATATCTCAGAAATGTTCGTTATTCGATCTCTACCTTCATCGGCAATACCCTTAAGTCTTGGAGTCAACCATTTAGGTTTGCTTTTTCTTTCTGACTTGATTTATTTAGTTTCCATTTTGGCTAGGCTTCTCCATTCCCTCTCAATCTTGCTTAATCTTAGCTAATTAATTGTAATTTTTTTCTTGGCTTTGTAATCATTGGGCTGTCGTTTCAGAGGGTTTGTAATCACTCAGCTCTCGATTCGATCGCACTGTGCTCAATTCGGTGGGTTTCTAATCGCTTGGCTCCAGATTCTATTCTTTAGTATGTTTGCATATGTTTTGTAATCTTTTATGAGTTTATATATCCTTGTGAAAAGTATTTCTGCAGAAGGTACAAAACCCCATCATGTAGGAAGCAGTAATTGCGCAAGGATTTTTCTCTTATCACCTTTATCTTACTCTCCGATTCATGCGTCTTCTTGTAGAACTTTCCGTCGCCAAGTCCAAAAGGATTCAGTCACTAAACCAGTAAGGATTTTTTCTTTTTTAATTGCTGTAGGACAATATACATTTATTCTGTTCCCAAATTCTTAAATGTCTATTTCTAATAAGAACCTTGATTTTTTATTGATATACAGAGGGAATTACAGGGGGAACCAATGGAGTATTTGAGAGCTCTCTTACCTCTCCTTTCAGATCGTGGCTCAATAACCAAAAAGATAAGATAGCCCTTCCCTCACACAAGAAAAAATAGGTACATCATTTATGAAATATTCTAGCTACCATTTTCTAACTAATTAGGTCCCACCTAACAAACTCGTTTGTATCACATTCTCTTGCCTCCTCTTTCTAGTGTAGACCTTAATTGGCCTATCAGTTTCTTAAGGGGAAATGAAGTTGCTTTTGTTTTCTAAGGAAAAGGGAGAGGAGGTTGGATGAGATATAGTATAGAAGGATACCAGCAATATAGTCAGATCATACAATTGGTGGATATTACAAGGTAACCCTGATTTCATATGCTAATGATCATAAACTTCTTTATCTTTCTGCGTTCCATAAACAAAGTATTGGTTGACAGCAAAGTAGTCAGTAAAGCTGGAATGGAACACATATCGGCGTAAAGCTCAGGTTGAGATAATTGTTAAAGTTCCGGAAGATGTATGTAGGTGATAGAACTTAGCTGAAAACTAGTATTTTTTTCCCTCCATATATATCAATACTTCATGCTCTTTAGGCTAGATAAAGTCTATGTAGTTAATATAACAATCTGTTTTACTATTTCTATCTGATAAAATCCAGAGCAGGATCAAGTTTGATGCTGCCATTGAAGAATAGTTGGGCATTGATGTTGGTGGTAAAGTTGCTCTTTATGCTGGGTTATTGACTGGAGGATTTACTTACCAGTCTTCAGGTAGAGTTGCTCTTCATTTGTCTATGGAGTTGATGTTGGCTATGGGCCGCAGGTGAATTTTATAAACTTCGTTCTAACACATATTATACGTTAACTACTTATTATAGTTTACACTTGATAAATAAGTATCTCTAATTGAATCGTAGAACCACCCCGCTACAAAGTTCTTTTAACAATTATATTTACTTGTCTATCTTTTTATCCAAGGGGCAGATGAATTGAAGAGGAACTTCAAAAGAGGAACTACCACCCCTCTGTTTTTTCAAAATTTCAGGTTTGAACCATACAATACTGTACACTGTTTTTATGATTCTTTCATTAGTTTGAAAAGAGTAAAAAAAAAGAGTTTAAATTGATAATTTTCTAGAACCACTCCTTTTTTTTAATTACTTAACTGTCCTCGTGCTTGGCTTGTTTGTGGGTAACGGGTTCTATGGTATACTTAATTTATGGGAATGACGTGCATTATTGTTATGTCAATATGAGTATAATTGTTTAGCTTGTTTTCACTTTCTCTCTATTGTTTATTGTCAGGCTTCTATCCTTTTGCTTACTCCATACTTTTCTAGGCTGGTATTCCAATGTCATCTCCATCCTCAAGAATTTGTAACAAGTTTGTTAATCAAATTGTTTCTAGTCCTTGTAATCACTATCGATACATCATCTCTTCTTAGGTTAGGGTGAGACCCACCTTATCCTTTACGGGCAGAAAATGCTCTCTCCTATTGCTTCCAATTGATGCTAGTGTAGAGGAAAATGGTCATAGGAGAACAAGGCACAATTCAACTGATTTGAGGACGGTCAAATTTCTCTCTTCTATTTGTGGTGGAACTTTAAGAAATTACACACTAATTTGACATGAAATTGCGAAAACTTAGCTGGCAAATTGGCAAATATTTGTGTAGATAAGAAATTGACGAATGTTTTCGTAGATAAGAAACTCAATTTTATGAATATGGATTAATATGCAAATCTTCCCTGGATTTTGTTCTTGTTTTCTTTCTTTCTTTTTTATTTTTTTAATAAGAAACCAACTTTTGTTTAAATCCATCATTTGACACATTGGTTTTCCACTATTTATAGGATTAGTAATGTTTACCTGCATGTCTATTTCATTATTAAGCGGTGTGGCTCTGACTCTGGTTGAAAGTTACTTTTTTCATCTCCCCCCGCAGTTAACAAAACTGTTCAATACTCTGTTCTTATTGCTAATATGTTTTTTCAAATTCAGCTGGCTGGTGGGACATCTGCATTTGCTCTGGCAATGACAATGATAGCAAATATGTTGGGAAAATTGGTTGTAAGTTGAAAATATATCCTTGGCTTTCTTTTATCCAAATATCTATTAAAGAATGAAATGAAACGTGTAAACATAGAAGAATTGATTGGACTAATTTTCTATATCTACTTTCTTCCATCATTTCCATACAATTGCACATTAATTTTAAAGCATGGTCTTTTATGGTTTATAATCGCCCATAATGGTTGTTTATATGATAATTTGTGGTTTGAATATAATGATAGAAACTCTCTTTTATCTTTATTGAAATCAGAAGAAACAATTATCCAAGGGAGAATTTGAGAGCTCCCCACTGCTCCCAATACTATTCAACAAGTAATTAGACAAAAGATATCCTCTCTCACACAAACTAACGAATATATGTAAAACAGAGCAATTCCCAAAATACCCCATAACAAACTAATAACAAACTTATTTACGTTTCTTCGAATTACCCCTTTTCCTCGTTACACCTTTGTGATTGGGAGGGCCTATCATTACCCTGCTCCCAAAGAACCACCTTGTCCTCAAGGTAAAAATCAGGAAATTGATCATTAATAATAGTAGTCTAGTAGACTCCCAAATATCATCAACTGTAGACCCATTAGATCAACGAATCAACACTTAAGACAAGCCATCAACAGAACGAACAACCAGAACCTCTTGTGGACAGAAACACACAAACCCCTCCTATGTAGAACCTAATGCATTCCGAAAGCTGGGAAACATGTATAATGGGAAGTATAGTAGCCATAAGGGGCAATTCCAGTCTATAAGCCTATTCAAGAGCTCTCGTTCCTTTCCTACTACAAGTCACTCATGGACAAAATAGATAGATACAACTTTCCCTTACAATGGCTAAAATATATACATAATATAAAATACCCAAAATGCCTTTCTAACAAACTAGGGCCACTCAAGCTATTCACAAAACAAATCACATTTTATTCTCATGCCGCTCTTCCTAGCGTAGACTTTCTTAATTGGGGGCCTATCAAGGACCAACTTTTTCAAGGATTCGAAAAGGACCGACATACCACGGAGCCAACTTGGCGTTCACACATTGCATCACCGAACTTTGTCTATAAGGTTTAAGACGTAGATAATCCCAATCATTCACCTCTAATGAGACATCTCGACGCTTGGTATTTGCCATGGAACACATCCTCTGTTGTGCTACTTCCGACCTCGATTTTAGTAGTGCTAATATAGAATCACGGTCCTTTAGTTGTTTATAGACCTCTGAAACAAGGGAATGGTCAGCCGCATAAGGTAAAATCTTTGGGGGTGACCGCCCATCAACGACCTCAAATGGTATCATCTTGGTGGCTGTGTGGGAAGGACATATTATAGCACTATTCAGCCTAAACCAGCCACTTTACCCATTATTTCGATGTATCCATGACAATGCAACAGAGGTAAGCTTCAAGGCCACGATTCACTACTTCTGATTGCCCATTCGATTGGGGGTGGTAGGAAGAATTACGACATAGGGAGGTACCATGGTAATGGAAGAGCTCATCCTAGAACAAGTTAGGAAAAATTTTGTCTCTATCCAAAACAATTTCCTTAATGAAAACTTCAGCCACGGACACGGCAGGAAAATAATGCTTTAAAGCAATAAAGTGACCATACTTGGAGAGTCGAACCACGACTACCAAAATTGTATCAAATCCATCCGACTTAGGCAAACCTTCCAAAAAAAATCCATAGCAATGTCCTCCCAAATAGAGGAATTTGAAGTGGCTGTAGTAAACCAGCCGGAGAACAATGGAAATCTTAGAGTAAAATAGACTTCACTAGCCAATTGCTGATAAGTCTTCAGAAAGCCCCCATGGCCACCCACCAGAGAACAATGGAAATCTTGGAGTAAAATAGGAATGAGTGGTGAAGTATGTGGAAAAACCAACTTACCACGGTAATACACAAGGACCTGGCAAACAGAGTAATTGTGGGGAACATAAACCTACCTCAAAGGCTTGAAGAATAAGGGACAACTCAGGGTCACCCTTAAGTTGCTCACTCAAAACAGCCACATTTAGTGTATGAAGGACTAAAACGTTGTCCACTTCCATGCCGGACAGCATACGAGAAAGCGCAACTGCGGCTTTGTTATTTAATTTGGGTTTGTATATGATTTCAAAATCATATCTTAAGAGCTTAGTGACCCATCTTCGGTACTCACCTGGAATACCTCGCTGATCCAATAAATATTCAAAGCATGCTGATCTGTGGGATTATTTATTTCCTTGAAATAATGGTTTGCTTGAAATAGCAATTTTTTTTTTGGATGGAAACATAATTTCATTGATAGAATGAAACTAAGGATACAAAAAGAGAGCCCGTCCATGGAGTTACAAGAAACTTCTCCAATTGGACAAAATAATAGAAAAACTGTAGTTACAAAAGGGAGCAATGTCTTTAGACCAATAAAGCGCATTAAAAAATATGCAATCCTTGAGCGATTGATTAGAACGATCTTTTGCTTGGAAGATTCTGTTATTGCGCTCGTTCCAAATGTTCCACAAAAAGGCTCTATTAATGTTCATCCAGAGAATTCTTTTAGCTCGTTTAAAGGGATGATCAAGGAAGATGAGAGAGAGCCAATCAGAAATAGTTTCCGGAATAACAATGGACCATCCAAAATCTTTCAAAAGGTCAGACCATATGCTTGCCGAGAAGGGACAGTGAATGAAAATATGGTTGTGTGACTCGCTGGCCGCATGACAGAGGTTACACCAGTTGGGCGAAAGGCACATCCAAGGGATCCTTTTTTGAAGCTTATCGAGGGTGTTGAGACAACCATGGCTAATTTCCCATATGAGAAATTTTACCTTTTTAGGATAAGATTCATGCCATATAGCTTGGTAAAGGCCATCAGGGGGGAAGGAGGTACTTAAAAAGATTGTTAGAGACTTTGTAGAGAAAGTGCCCGAATCATTGATAGGCCAACACCAAATGTCCGAACGGCTTCTTAGTTGAATAGAGGGGAGAACAAGTGTTAGTTGAGCCCACTCGCTAATCTCATCTTCATTTAGATTTCTTCTCAATCCCAAATTCCAGGCTTGATTATCCTCATTCCAAAGGTTCGAAATGGATTCATGCTTTGTTGCAGACAGAGCAAAAATTTTGGGAAAAGACGAGGAGAGAGGTTGTCTGCCAACCCACTTGTCTAACCAGAAACTAGTGCAGCTACCATTTCCAATTCTGCAAATGATGTTGTCAAAAATCAAATTCCCTTTGTTGTTGATGTACTTCCAGGGGCTTCTGGAGGATGCAGAAGATAACAAGCCAGCCTTTAGATCAAAGTGCCATGAACCATG
>JAOANK020518159.1:0-25250 GCA_026257165.2 Telfairia occidentalis
AATAATTTGAATAAAATTACAAGACCACGAAGGTTTAGGGCACCAACCCCAACAGGCTCTTCCAACTATCACTTCAACTGAAGCTCAAAAGCATGTTGTAACTTTGAAGAGCAACTGGAGCCCATGGCAATGACTGATAGATTGTTAGTTGAAGAGCAGCAAAAAATGAACAACATACTTCAACAACAAAATCAAAACAATACTGATCAAACATAGGGAAATAAACTTCAAAATAGTCCAAATCCACAGTAGCCTACAACTCCTTTAAATTCTCTCCAACAATGCGACAGTCAACAACCAACTTGCTTCAATGATAGGTGTGACTACATCCACAAGAATGTTGATCAAACTAGAACTAACCCAAAAACACAGCAACCAACAACAATGTTAGATGGTGACAATGAAGGCAACATTCAAGGAGCAACACTCTCTATTAACAATAAGACTCTTCTCTCCTCTTTAAACTCTAATGATCTTCCTAATATAAGTGAATATCTACATAGTGATCTACCTTTCACTCTCATAAGAACAACAGCTACACAAGAAAAAAAGTCAAGAGCCCAACTTTTGCAATACAACAACACAAGGCCATCAAATGGTCACATGTAAAAAACTTGCATTGGATCCTGCACTAGATCATTATCTATAGTAGGATATTCAACAACTAAGGGCCAAGTCCACAAGGCATCTAGCTCACCTAGTCATTCCATCTATAGAGGAGTGAAAAACATACAAAATAACAAAAAAGATACCTCACTAGTAGGCTGCTATGGAAGATGAGATATCAAAACCATATGTGGGATCTTGTTCCAAAACCTCCAAGCACTGACATTATTAGCTCCAAATGGATATTTAAAGCCACAGTTAAGGAGGATGGATTTATCGATAGGTATAAAGTAAGACTTGCAGCACATATAGTGAAACATTTAGTCCTGTCGTCAAATCCACCACCATCCGACTCATTTTAACATTAGCCATAACCTATAGCTCAACTCTACGCGAACTAGATGTCAAAAATACATTTCTTCACGGAACTCTCAAAGAAAGAGTCTCCATGGCACAACCTCCAGGTTTTATTGATCCTAAACTACCCTCTCAAGTTTGTCTACAACACAAATCCTTATATGGGCTAAAACAAGCTCCAAGAGCTTGGTTTGATCGCTTATCTCACTACCTTTTACACATTGGATTTGTTTGTTGTAGGTTTGATCCTTTCTTATTCATATTTAAACAACAATCAGTTCTAATACTCATGCTTATATATGTGGATGATATTATCATAACAGGAAATAATAACTAATCCATTAGTACACTCATTTCCAAACTTGAATTTGAATTTGCTTTAAAGTACCTAGGTCAACTGCATTATTTCCTAGGCATAGAAGTGCAAAATACATGTAATGGAATGTTTTTGTCATAGGGTAAATATGCATCTGAACTCCTATCTAAGGCCAAAATGTTGAAGGCCTTACACTTGAACATACCAATTGCTATCTCTACCAATCCTAACCCTGATGATCACGAATCAATGGATCCAACTCTATATTAAAGCATGGTGGGATCTCTCTTATATGTTACTTTCACTGGCCCAGATATAGTCTAAGCAATAAACAAAGTTTTTCAACATATGGACAAACCAACTCTGAAGGATTGGAGAGCAGCTAAACGAATTTTCAAATACATCAAGGGGCACTACACTTCGGTATTACTTTATAAAAAATAGCCTCTTTAGTCTTTATACCTTTTGTGATGTAGATTGGGTCAGAAATCCTAACACTTGAAGAAGTACCATAGGCTACTGTGTCTTCCTTGGAGCTAACTGCATCTCATGGAGTTCCAAGAAGCAACCAAGCGATCTTGAGATCTAACATTGAGGCAGAATATCGAGCCATGGCAACAGCCATCACAGAGCTTACTTGGATCACCTTTCTTCTCCAGGACATTGGGATTCCTCTCTTAAGAGCTCCTAAACTCTTTTGTGACAACATTAGTGCTCTACACATGACAATCAATCCAAAATTCCATGCAAGAATGAAGCATATTGTACTTAACTATCCTTTTGTATGCGAAAAATTAGCTTTTGGTACCCTATTCACTCGCTTTGTTGCATCTAAAGATCAATTCACAGATATCTTCACAAAACTCCCTGAAAGAGCTTCTTTTCAACAATTAAAAAACAAACTTGGAGTTCAGCTACCAACCCACTCCAGTTTGAGGAATAATGATGAAAAACAAGCTTCCAAGGCATCAAATAGCTCCAACACAACCAACCACCTAAGTGACACATGTGCAGCCAGCTTAGCACACATAACTTGAGTTCTTAAGACAACACAACAACTATTATCTCTCTGTTTTAAGGAATAATGACAGCAACTGCCATTCCCTTTTGTACAACAAATCTCCTCCTTGCTCCATGCTGAAATATTCACCCAAAACAGACATTTCTACGCAACTATAATTGATAGTAATTCAAGGAATTTCCCATTTCTTGAATTACATTGCTCCACATCTATTATTTTCTTATGTTTCTTTTTTCTTTATGCTCAATTATTAGAGATCAAAGATTGTATTTAGGTTGTTTTAGAGACTTTCTTTATTATCTTTCATATTTTGTTTGTTACACACCCATGTTAAAAGGTGTTTTTTTGTTAATGATTAACCAAGCCATTTTTTATAGTCTGCTCCTTTTCGTAATTTTCTTTTCACTTCAAGAACTAACTCGGTATAGATGCACCAATTGGAAAGGCTTGCTTTAGCAATTGTAGTCGCATATCAAATGATGTATTAGTCTAATTGTTAAGTACTTTGATAGACATCAACTGGACTGAAAAGTTCAAGGATGAGAACTCCGTACAATCAGGGTATAATTGATTGCATGCTTCAGTCATTAGCTCCTAAAAAATGTCCCAAGTGTTTCTTTCTTTGACATTCGTTGGTATCTCTTCCACAAAGTCTTCCTATCTACATTTTCTTCTACCAATGGACCAGGAAAATCATCTAAGAGATCGAACATTTCATTATCTTCGTTGGCGACTACCCCCTTTCTACTTAATTCCTCATTAGGTGAAGGGGTTATGTCCTTTTCAAATCGTGATAATTTGCTAGTTCTCCATGATACACCTACTGACTATATGGAGGACGTATTTTGTAGGTGAATAAATGATGCTCCACTACATCCAATAAATGCCACATTGCATTCTAACAGTTCTTACTTGGACATCTTATTTTTCTCACCTTATTCATTTGATTCATTGCCATTTCTATAAATTGTGAAACTCCTTCAATATAATCTGTAGAAAACCTGTCTTTAAGCTTAATCTACTCCTTATTCATTCTTCTATTGCCTTGATAACCAATTTTGAGATTCAGTGTAGAATAAGAAAAGTTTAATCTGGTAGGAATTCGTCAAAAAGTTAGATTCACTTTGTCAATAACGTAAGCATGCCTATAACCTTAGAGTAGCCTTGATAACCAATGTTGTTATTCAATGTACAATGAGCCTATAAGCATACCTAAAAAGTTAGATTTAATGAGCTTAGAGGGAAAGCAAAGAATTTGCCTATTTCAAAAGGTGTTGTAAACATTTTGTGGCTTTCTTAGGACAAGTCCATGTAATAAACTTCGCGGATTGGACATGGTAGAAAAGAAGAGATGGAAGATATGGATGCGAGTTCAATTTAGGATTTAGCACTCGACATGGGACTTGGTAATATTGGTGTTTATAGTCCATTAGGAAAAATTGCTGCTCCATGAAACACAAAGTGTCTAATTGGAACTTAAAGAAATGTAAGAAGAGTTTTATTATTCAACTTAAGTTATGCTTAATATATTGTAATCTTAATAATTTAGTTAGATTTTTTTCCTTATGAATTTTAAATTTAGTGACACTTATAATCTTAATAATTTAGTTAAACTTTTTTATTTATAATAATATGGCTACCATAACTGTAGGATAGCCATATAAACCAAACAACGAGTTGGAATACTGATATTCTCAACCCTACCACAAGTGGCTTAGGCAACCCTTGTATAAACAAGCACCTTCTAAACACACACGGTAACACCTAGCATACACACAAAGAATCACCCAAGGGAAAGAAGAATGGACTAACCGTGTAGGTCAAGGCTTTGGATAGGAAAACTTGTTCTCAATCAAAAGTTGAAACACTCCACAAGTTTGATGACCAATCAAAACTTGAATGTTTCTAAGGAACATGCAACCTAAGCGAGGATGCAACATACTCTCGGTTTGGAGCAAAGAGAGAAACTCACTCCATTTTCATTTCACCAAAAAATCTAATTCTCAAATTTATAAATGAAGGCTTTAAATAGCTTCATGGTTGGTAACCTAAAGAAAATAAACTAAACCCTAAAAAATAACCTAACTTGAATAATGTTTAGTTACAAGTTATTTGAGAGTTTCTAAAATGGGCCAACTAAATACAATTAGCTCTATTTTGGGGCCTAATATCTATTAAAAGAAATTACACATGAATTACAAAAGAAGGTTACATGAGAAATACATGGAAAACACAACTTTGGTAGGCCCAAGTTGCATGAAACAACTTGTATTGATCTTTAACCATTTCCATAAGGCCTTGGCACCACATGTCTCAACTCATCAACCCTTAACCATTTATATTAAAGGTTCTGATACTCAACATACCCAACATAAGCGTATCGAGCTCCAAGCATTTTCACTCGAGACTCTGACACCCCACAATTAACATATAAATCCTAAACCATTTACACTCAAGGCCCTAATATGCAGCTTAACCTTTTCGATTAGGTCCCTAACCTTACATTTAACATGCATTTTCAATGTATCCAACACATAGCCTTCAACATACTTTTAAAGTTAACTTTTTGAAGCACATCATCCTCTCCCTCTTGAAAAGGATTTAACCTTGGATCCAACTTGTCACCTACCACGAAAGGAATTAAATTAGTAACTTCAAGGTTAGTAGTAGCATCATTCTCACCTTGCAAAGCTGCTTTGAAGTCTTGTTAAGACATTTGGCTAGCTCTCATCTTGCCCTTATAATCTTCTTTTCCTGTTATCTTTTCTTTCCTCAAGTGTTTCCATATGCATCCTATTGAGTGGTTGATTTTACACTTGTATCTTTTGGACTTTCTCTTAGAGTTGGGAATTTGAACTTTCCATTTTAGCTCCTTGTACTCTTGATCAAGGTTGTATTTGAAGGAAAACTTGTAGCTTTTGTTCACATAATGATGGTTGGTGTCGCCTCCAACTTGGTGTGTCTTACCTCAAGCATTCAATCATGGTTAATCTTCTTTGATTCTTGCTTCAAGGTTAGTGCTTTAATTACATACAAGAACTCACAAGAGAAACTAGACAGATAAGGCTTGAGTTTACCCATGAGATAACATGCTTTAATGAGAAAAAGTTAATGTATATTATGCTTTGTAAGTACAAAAGAATTAATTTCATAAACTTTTTCACATGAGACCAAAATTGGTTCACTAAGCCTAATTTTCACAGCAACTAATTTCATAGCATGAGATCCTCTCAATTACAAGTACAACAAAGTAAGTTATAACACAATATCACTAAGCATACTTAAACCACATCAGATATTCAATATTCAAACATCATAACATGACCTTACTCAAAACCCACATTAAGCAAACTTGTCACCTTCAAACAAGTATAATCTCTTTCGAACTCTATCAAAAGTTTTCCATATGACTTTTGATGGACATATTGACCGTTTGCTACTTGTACCCAACGCTTCAATACCAATCTCTAGCTCATTAAGAAATTTAATCCTTGACCATTTATACTCAAGTCCTTGAAACAACTTGTATTGATCTTTAACCATTTCCATAAGGCCTTGGCACCACATGTCTCAACTCATCAACCCTTAACCATTTATATTAAAGGTTCTGATACTCAACATACCCAACATAAGCGTATCGAGCTCCAAGCATTTTCACTCGAGACTCTGACACCCCACAATTAACATATAAATCCTAAACCATTTACACTCAAGGCCCTAATATGCAGCTTAACCTTTTCGATTAGGTCTCTAACCTTACATTTAACATGCATTTTCAATGTATCCAACACATAGCCTTCAACATACTTTTAAAGTTAACTTCTCGACCAATAACCAAACATGCTTTCTCTCAACTTTTCTTTTATCATGAGTTCTCACACATATTCTTCCTAGCACATGCTCCCCAACACAAATCTACCAATATCTAAACATAACTATCTTCCAACTTTCCTTAACTTCAAGTCCTAATACATGCATTCACGAATCCATGTCTCCAACATGGGTTTAAAGTCACATTTCACCCATGTCTGCATGAGTAGTTTATTATTCAACTTGCAACGTAACATGACCAAGCCTCAATACATGCTTAATTTAGCCAACAAAACCCAACATGTCTTTCCTTCTAAATCACATTATAATAATTCATTATGCACAATTGTTGCTTGTGTGCGATGATTGAAAAAAACACACAAAGTGATGTGCAAGTGTACACAGTCGACAACAAGTGATAAGTATTTATATCGTCTCTATAGGGATTAATGGTAGATTTTGAACTATCTTGACTTAATCTCTTAGTGAATTCAAAGAAAAACAAAAGCCAATTATTTTGTGAATTTTTTTAACTAATGCTAGACTAAATTAAATGACGGAATAAAAAGAAAGCTTTTGCGGTTGAAATAATGAGAGCGAATGGGTTTGGATAAAGGCAACATGTTCTTTTTGCTGAAGTAGAATGCTAGAGCAAAAGAATTGCAGGATCGAATCAGACAACAATAGTCTCAGAATCCTCCCAGAACTTCTAGTGATCTTAAGTTAATTCTCCTTAATCTATATGAGTTAAACTTGTTCCTTTTGTGCATTAGGTGAGTGATTATCTCTAACCTCCTCATTTAGCCAGCACTAACCTAAATAAAAAACTAATGTTTTTTAGAAGTAATCTACTCCTTGTATTTTCTCCCAAAACATAGAGAAGTTATTCATGCATGTTGGCCAGACAAACATAAACATTAAACAATAAGAAACACTTCTAAAACAATTCAATTCGCAAACTTTACTTCAAATCATAAATCATTGCATCAACATCTACCTTAATCCTTACCCAAAGGTGATTAGTTCATGCTAAGATAAACAAGAGACAACAACAAATAATCATAAAAGATAAACGAGTTTATGGTGAAGTAAAATTCTAGAGAGCTGTAGAAATCAGTTGCTCCACAAATTTGGTAGACAGAATTGATTGTTCTGCTTTAGACTTCACGAAGTTTTCTGTCTTCTACAAGCTCTTTTCTACGGGAATTCAAGATCAGCAACAACAGTAGAAATAATTTCTTGCAGAAGAAAAAGACCAAGAATTGAAATAGAAAATTAAACTTCACTAATGGAATTTGTTTTCTTTTGGCGGCCTCATTTTCTATTTATAGGCTTTCTGTTGTGACCTGGAAACCTATTAGGTTAAAGCGTCCACGTGGCTCGCATCCAACGATTGATTAACTCTACAAAAGAAATATTTGTTTCCATATTTGATTTTTTTTTTTATTTTCGCACGAATCCACTATATTCATTTTGCTTTGGAATTGCTCGGTCAATAATTCTATTAAAATGATGCTTCTCCATTTATCTGTTAAACAAAATATCCAGAATCAGTAGGAATTAACCTTAAATTCTTTCTATTTCATACAAATGCTGCCATAAATAGAATGATGGAAAAATATGAAGGTCTCAAAAGTCTTATATGCAAAACAAAGATAAATCAAGTTGTTATTTCATAATTTGAAGACAGTTTACTTCAATAGAGGGATGAAATCAATCCTAAAAGACTCCTAATAGCTCTCTTTTGGAATGTTATAAAATCTTCAAACTTGAACTACTGCTCGTCCTCGAGTAATACTTTAGACTTCTGATAGATAAAAAAGATTGCTTTGGCAACCAAAATCCTGTAGCAGACTTAGATAAACAATTTAATGAAAGACTATAAACTATCAAGGTATCTCACATCTCCTTCAGGTCAATCCCTTATTTTCTCTTCACCTTTCTGCACATGCCACAAATTTTGCTTATTCTAAAATCCCTAACTCTTAGTTAGCTAATTCCTAAGTCATCAACTCTACTGTGTAATCCCTCAATTAGATTCTCATCCTATTCCCTTCTCTATCCTGTCTTCAGATCCCCTAGATTTCAGTGTATACAAATTGCTCACAAAATGCCCTCTCAAAACATTTTCACATAGCAAAGATTTTGTCCCTTCAAGTCATAGTCTTTTTCAAGACTCATCACTTATCAGGAATTTCATTCATATTCTTGGTAGCAAATCTTCCTTTCTAAATACATAATAACATTCAAGCAATACTCATCCCTCGTAATTCCCTTTTTCTAATTTTTTTTATTTGAATATTCACCTTTCTCCTAATTTTCAAGAAGAAAACAAGCGTTTAAATGGAGAGGAGTGTACTACCAATAATAGCGAAATGCACTTTTACAATTTCAGGATCATTTAGTAAAGTTAAAAAAAGACCATAATGGAGGCAGCATCCCCAAACTTAAAATGCACATTGTCCCCAATGTGCTAGACAATAAATGTAAAGGGTCGAATCCCCAAACTTAGTCTAAAGAATTCTGGACAAGTTTGATCAGGCAAACAAAATAATCCTCTAACTGCTGAAGCAAAGTTTCCTCAAGGAGCAACCAGACTAAAAGTAGTTTCTTAAGACTAGGCATAATAGGTGGACTTAGTTGTGTAGAAAGAGTCTGAGTCAATAAGTTTTCAACCCTAAAAAATAGAAACCAAGGCTCTCATACTAGTCAAATGTTGTCCCGCACTAAAAGGTATATCAAATTCTACTAATGCTAGATTAGATAGTTTACTCAATACAATTAAGTTGATCCTAATAGTAAAAACATATTTTTTCAGCAAAACAATTCATTACCCATCCAAAATATATTTTATAAAAGATGTGCAAGGGGTTACAAAAATTGATTAAGAGGAGGGGGTCCAGTATATTAAACAAAAAAAAAAATGATAACACGACATTAGCATAGTAGAAGCAGAAAATTAAAAACAAGAGAAATAAAGAAGAACAAGGAAAGATAGAAAAGTAGGGACAACCAATATCCCTCTAAATCATTAATCTTCAAATGCAGTGTCTTGATCCTCCGTAGTCTCATCATGCACTACTAGAGGGGGCGGAATCCAAGGGTTAATCAAGTCATCAAAAAAGGGCGGGAAGTCAGAGTATGACTTCACAAAATTAGCGCATAAGGCTTCCTAAAGCATGATCATATCGCCGAGCATAGTTTCAAAAAGTCTAAAGTTGTCACTCTTGAAATTCCATGCGGCTCATCAGGAGGTCTTGTTTCTCCAACAATCGATACACTCCATATAATAGGCCTCCTCCTTGAGTGGGCAAAATTCCATTCCTCTGCAGACACACTAGGTTGGTCGTATCAATAACACCCTTGTCAAATAAGGGGATGTCCTCTAAATAGATTGGTATGCCAACCTGTTTACACAACATTGTGATAGTATTAGGGAAGAATAATTTACCTACATTATTTTTTGCATATAGGTACAATTATCTTGCCACATTAGTGCTGAGGCTGTGCATTATGAAAAAACAAGGAGGATTCGATCTTACTTAATTGTGGAGTCGTGGGTGACTGGAAGCAATCTGGTCTTCAAGAATGATAGCCATACATTGGCCTCCATCTTTAAAAAGGTTGATTGAAAGGTATGTGCATCTGTGGAAGATACTCGTCATCGAGCTCCATCAATACCAGCTATCCTGATGGCTACATTCAATTGTTATTGAGAGGGCACGATAATCATTTCTCTATACACTGCATGTGTAAAGTCCTGCAGATGATATATATACTATTGATAGCACTTGGAGAGAAATCAACAAGAACACCTCGCACAATGGTCTCAAAGCCATTTTTCTCATCCATCTTGTCATAAAATTCGTGAACAATCCCGACAATCGCAACTTCAAGTTTCCTATAGATGTTTTTCCATGAATGGTTAATGATACCTGTAGAGATGTATCTTGGAAGATCTTAAAAGGGCTCAAGGAATCCGCATCAGGTAAAAAGTCCTTTTTCTTAATATTCTGATATCTTTCCCATGCGACGTTGTTGATTAAGTGCTCTAGAATTGTCCATGCATATGCCTTCCCTTTTTGTTTAGCTCTTTTGACAGTGGGGGGTTTCGACTTCCCGTACTTCCGACGGTGTCAGCTTCTTCTTTTTCTTGGACTTTTTCTTCGTCTTTGGCATACGAAGAGACGGTTCAATGGCGTTTCTTCGATGGGGTCTTTTGTCGTCACTTCTTCTTCGACAGTTGGTTCCTTCGATTGTTCTTCCTCTACAATGAGTGGTATGACATCTTGCTCCTCTTCAAGTAGGGCCTCTGGTTCTACCTTCTAGTGTGTGTCTAGTTCAGCAATATGTGTGAAAGGTCTGCCTTCTTGAGCAGTTGCTTGGACTGCAATCAACACCTCATTAATAATGGGTTAGACTTTGACCAAGGAGGGAGGTGCTGCAAGTTTCTTGCCTTCTTCTTCCTTTTTTTCTTCGGTTAAGGGGGTGTTGAATTTGTTCTTCCGCTTGAGAAAATGCAAAGCATCGAGCGAGAGGTTTGCATCAAAGTGTCGTAGCTTCGTGATTCTGATCTTGGGAGGCATTGTTTTTGCTCACTCAAGGGTTTCTGTGCAGAAGAAATAAAGAAGTTCATTTAGGGAAAGAGGTGAAGAAGAGAATGAAGTTAACGACTATAAATAAGGACAAATTGATATGGTAAATCAATAATTTATGCAAGATTATTTTAAAAATCCCTTAATTAATTCCCATGAAAAATCATATTTCTTAGAATAAAAATAACCAAACGAATTTCTAGTGATTTTACTGATCTGTCAAAATTTCTGATCCCTACAAAAGAGACGTTAGATCATTAATTACAACAAGTAAAGATAATATATTTGTTTGTCAATAAAAGTATCTACTCTCTCTCTTCAATATCAATGCTACCTCAAATTCTGCGAATCACCTTTATTCCTTTGGCATAATTATCTGCAAAATATAGGTTGAAATTTTAATTAGAGATAATTATGGAAAATTAAAAGTGAAATTGAATTTTATTTAAAAATTTTTGAATTTGAATATGGCGCTAATAAAATCATTAATTCAAATTTAATTTTCAAATTCAAAAGGAAATTTCAAATTCAAATGGAAATTACTTTTCAAATTCGAAATAAAATAAATCCAAATCCCATGAAATCAACTCTAACATAAGAAAAATAAATCAACTACAACTCAAAATATTCCTACAATAATACAAACGAAAAAAATTCAAAAATAGAAAGGGGAGCAAAAATAATTTATCATTATGCTTAGTTATTGCTCTAGCAATCTTCACGCTTTGACAATTTTGTAGCAACTAGAGAGAAGTACTTTTCTAAAGTTCTCTCCCCAATAATGCTTGATTCTCTGTCCATTAACCTTGAAGTTTCTCCCATCTTTTTCATCTCTTAATATGACTGCTCCATATGGGAATACTTTCAAAATAGTGAAAGGTCCTGCCCAACGAGCCTTCAATTTTTCAAGAAAAAGTTTAAGTCTTGAGTTGTACAACTGTACTTGTTGACCTTTCTCAAAATGCTTTGTCATCAATTTTCTATCATGCCATATTTTAGTCTTCTCGTAAATTTTTGCATTCTCGTAGGAAAAATGATGATCCTCTTCCAATTCATTTAATTGTAGAAATCTCAATGCTCCAGCCGCTGTGGTGTCAAAATTTAGATTCTTTAGAGCTCAGAAAGCCTTGCCATAGACTAACCTCTAACGAGACATTTCTAAAGGTGTTGTAAATGCAGTTCTATAAGCTAAGAGAGCATATGGTAATATAAAAGACTCATCTTTTCTAGTTAGGTTAACAACCTTCTCTAGGATTCCCTTAATCTCCCTATTAGAAGCCTCAGCTTGACCATTGACTTGAGGGTGATAAGGTGTGGACACTATGTGCTTAACACCATACTTTGCTAATAGATTACTTAGGATCGTATTAATAAAATTAGATCCCTCGTCACTTATTAGAGCACGTGGAGTTCCAAAACGAGTAAAGATATTCTTTTGAAGGAATTTTGAAATAGTTTTAGCATCATTTTGAGCACAAGGTATCGCTTCTACCCATTTTGACACATAATCCACAACTAGTAAAATATAAGAGTTATCGTTTGATGGGAGAAAAGGCCCCATAAATCAATCCTCTAGACGTCAAATAGCTTTATTTCCAAAACAAACTTCAGTGGCATCTCATCCTTGACACCTACATTTCCTTTCCTTTGGCACTTATCACATGTCTTGTGGAATAAGGAGGCATCTTTGAATATTGATGGCCAAAAGTAACCTGCTTGCAATGCATTAGTTGTAGTTCATTGCTTCGCAAAATGTCTTCTGTAAGGCGCTGTATGACAATGTTCCAGTATAGTTGGAACTTCAGACTAAGAAACGCACCTTCGTACTATTCCATCAACACACTATTAGACAAATGGATCATCCCAAAAATGAAAGCGCACGTCATGAAGAAATTTCTTTAGTTGTTGCTTCGTCAATTCTAGAGGTAATAAACCTGTGGCTAAATAGTTAGCAATATTTGCAAGCCATGGTAATTAAACATCTGTAATTTGAGCTACAGTAAACAACTACTCATTTGGAAAACAGTCTCGGATCTCTAGTTGCTACAACATTTTTTTTGTTTGCTCAACTCTTGATAGATGATCTACAACGTAATTCTTTGAACCTTTCTTGTCTTTAATCTCCAGGTCAAACTCTTGTAGTAGAAGTACCCATCTGATAAGTCTTTTCTTTGCATCCTTCTTCACAAATAGGTAGCGAAGTACTGCATGATTTGTAAAAACAGTAACTTTAGAACCTACCAAATATGATCTAAACTTTTCAAAAGGAAACACTATTGCTAAAAGCTCATTCTCTGTTGTTGTGTAATTCAATTGTGCTTCGTTTAAAGTTTTACTAGTGTAATAAATTGGATGAATCATATTGTCATGCTTCAATCCCAGCATTGCTCCAATAGCATAATTTCTTGCATCACACATCAACTCGAAGCGTAAACTCCAATTGGGTGATCAAATTGTTGGTGCAGTGATCAACGCCTTCTTCAACACTTGAAAAGCTTTTAAATAATTCCCATCAAATTCAAAAGATCTGTTAGTTTCTAATAACATGCAAAGAGGTTTAGAACTTTTTGAAAAATATTTGATGAACCTTCGGTAAAAACTCGCATGGCCAAGGAAACTCCTAATTTCCTTAACAATGGTTCCATCTTCTCAATGATTTCAATCTTGGTTCTATCCACTTCTATTCCTTTTTCAAAAATCTTATGGCCTGGAACAATGCCTCATTCACCATGAAGTGGTATTTTTTCCAATTCAAAACCAAATTTGTTTATTCACATCTTCTTAAAACTTTATCGAAATTTTCTAAATAGGTGGTGAATGAATTCCCAAAGATTGAGAAATCGTCCATAAACACTTCCAGAATCGATTCAACCATATTAGAGAATATCACCATCATAGATGGCTGAAAGTTGTTGGGGCAATGCAGAGATCAAAGGGCATCCTTCTAAATGCACATATACCGTAGGGACAGGTAAATGTGGTTTTCTCTTGATTATCAGGGGCTATATTAATCTTGTTATACCAAGAATAACCATCTAGAAAACAATAGTAAGCTGCACATGCGAGCCTATCCAACATTTGATCAATAAAAGGTAGAAAGAAGTGATCTTTACGGGCAGCTTTGTTAAGTTTCTTATAATCTATACACACCCTCCAACCAATCACTGTCCTAGTAGGAATAAGTTCGTTGGCTTCGTTCGTGATCATTGTCATTTCTCCTTTCTTTGGTACACACTAAACATGACTTAGCCAATTACTATCTGCAATAGGATAAACGATTCCAACATCTAACAATTTGATTACTTCTTTCTTCACAACTTCTTTCATGGTTGGATTTAGCCTTCTTTGCTGCTCTACAAATTTAAAATTTTGATCTTCTAAATTAATCTTATGCATACAAAAAGATGGGTTGATACCTCGAATGTTTGCTAGTGTCCAGCTAATTGCCTTATTGTATTGCTTCAATAATTGAATTAATCGATCTTCATCATATGGCAATAAATTTGCTACAATAACGATGGCAATGGTTTCAACTCAAACTGTGGTGGTTCTTCAATGGATGACTTCATGGGTGGAGATTTTTTGTCATTCAAATTAAGAGTTTCAAATGTTTTCTTATAATAAAAAATCTCACATACCTCCGTATTTGCTGCCTCAAAAGCTTTGCTCTCACAATTTGCATCCATGAACACAGTATCCCCAAACTATTGAGTGTGTTGTTCTTGCAACTCTGTTTTGAATACACATTCCTCCAACAATTGGATTACTAAACATTCCTTAACTTCTGCTAGAAGATATCTCATGGCATCAAACACAATAAACTTCACCTCCTGGTCATGAACTCTCATGGTCAACTCTCCTTTTTGAACATCGATCATTGTCTTTCCTATGACTAGGAAAGGCCTTCCCAAGATTATAGACACGTTCTTACCAACTTCGTAGTCCAGAATGATGAAATCAACTGAGAATATGAACTTGTCAACCTACACTAGAATATCTTCAATCTTATCTTCAAGATATGTAATTGACCTGTCAGCCAATTAAAGTGTCATAGTGGTAGGTCTTGCTTCTCCCACGGCTAATTTTTTGTACATGGATAATGAGATGAGATTGATACTAGCTCCAAGATCACATAATGTTTTTCCCAATTCTTTTCCTCCAATCAAGACAGGAATGGTGAATGATCTAGGATCCGTAACCTTCGGAGGTAGTCTATTTTTCAAGATGACACTACACTCTTTAGTTAAAGAAACTATTTCATATTCTTGTAACCTCTTCTTCTTAGTTAGAATATCTTTGAGCAATTTCAGATAATTTAGCATTTGCTCAAGAGCTTCTACTAGCAGTATATTTACGTGAAGTTGCTTAAGTACTTCTAAGAATCTCTTAAACTTGACTACTTGAGTTTTCAGCTTGAATCTTTGCAAATATGGAGGTGGTGGAAGTTTGAAGGGAATAACAAGGGTAGACTTTTGAGGTTCTACAGGTTTGGCTCTAGGAACTTCCTCTGCTTCATCTCTGTCTCGTGCTATTTCTTCAATTCTCAGCTCGTTGCTCACACTCTCATTCTTATAAGAAATTCTTAGTCAAAATCTTTGTTTGCGGCAAAGAACTTATTCTAGCCAAGGGCTTTCTATTTCTAAATTTGACTGCCTACACTTACTTTTTACCTTCCCTCCTAAGATTTTTAGTATCTGCAGGAAGTTGTCCTTAAGTTTGAGTCTTTAACTCACTTACCAATTGTCCAATCAGTATCTCTAAATTCCTCAATGAAGCTTGCTGGCTTTAAAGAATTCCATCATTTTTAGCCATGTACATTTCATCAGATTTTCCAACAAATTGCTAGAATTTTGTTGGGGTAACTGTCTATTCTGCTATGGCGCAAATTGCTGATTCAGCTGCCTAGATGTAGGTGAATGATTTTTCTTTTGCTGCACTGGAGGATCATGATGATTTTCTCCTTGATTCAAGGAGAAATTATGATGATTCTTCCACCCAGGACTATAAGTGTTGGAATGTAGATTATTTCTGCCTATATAACAAATTGATATTGGATTGCTGGGGCAAAATTCATAAGTATGCTCTTCTTCAAAGAAAACACATGATTCTATTATAACTTGATTCACCATATCATTCTATTGTGTAACATTTCCCAAAGGTAGAGTTTTGATCATGTTGGTCAAGGAGGCAATGTCTACCCTAATGGATGTTAGTGCATCAACTCTTATCCTTCTTCGTAGTCTTCTTCCAAAAGTGGTTCTTGAATCATACCATAACAACTATTGGTTGATATCCTTTCCAAGATTTCATATGCTTCATTATAAGTTATTGATAGTAAACTACCATTTGCTGAAGCATCTACCATCTCTATGTAGCTGAACTTAAACCATTGTAAAATGTCTTTAGTTGAACACAATAAGGCAAACCACGGTGAAGACACTTTCTACGGAGCTCTTTATCCCGTTCACAAGCATCACTAAAGAGTTCATCCATACACTGCCTGAAAGATACAATTTCTACTCTTAACTTGGCATTCCTTGTAGGTGGAAAATACATAGTCATAAATCTCTATGCCAAATCACTCTAGGTGGTAATGGATCCTAGAGCAAATGTTGTTAATCAAGCTTTTGCTCCATCCCTTAATGAATACGAGAATAAAGATAATCGTAGGGCATCCTTAGAAACTCTCTGAATCATGAACGAGTCACTCACTCCTAAGAAATTCTTCAGGTATAAGTGTGGATCTTTTGCAAGTAAGCCATGAAATTGACCTATTGTCTGCAACATCTGAAACATCACAAACTTCATCTCAAAATTCGCTACCTATATATTTGGTCTGACTATGCTTGGATTGAATTCATCGAACATAGGGATTGCATAGTCTCTAATGACTTTTTCCCTGTCATTGGCTAAAATAATAGAATTTTCAATATGATACACTGGTCTAATTTGCTGCGGCATTGCTACACAATTCAATCTACAACAATTCTACAACAATTCAATGTGCAAACAACTCAATCTGCAACAATTCAATCTACAAACTTTACTTCAAATCCTAAATCAGTTCAACAACGTCTTCCTTAATCCTCACACAAAGGTGATTAGTTCATGCTAAGATAAATAAAAGATAACAACAAATAATCATAAATGGTAAACGAGTGCATGGTGAAGTAAAATCCTAGCAAGTTGTAGAAATCAGTTTCTCCACGAATTCGGTAGACAAAATCAATTGTTCTTCTTTAGCCTTCATGAAGTTTTCTACCTTCTACAAGCTCTTCTCTACGAGAATTCAAGATCGCTAGCAACGATATAAGAATTTCTTGCGGAAGAAAAAGACCAAGAACTGAAATAAAAAATTAAACTTCAAGTATGAAATTCATTTTCTTTTGGCTACCTCATTTTCAATTTATAGGTTTTCCGTTGTGATTAGAAAAACTATTAAGTTAAATCATCCACGTGGCTTGCATCCAACGATTTATTAATTCCGCAAAAGAAATATTTGTTTTCATATTTGAATTTCCATTATTTTTGCTCGGATCCTCTATATCTGTTTTGCTTCACAATTGCTCGATCAATAATTCTGCTAAAATAATGGTCCATCATTTATCTGTTCAAGAAAATATCCAAAATCAGTAGTAATTAACCTTAAATTCCTTCTATTCCGTACAAATGCTGGCATAAATAGAATGATGCAACAATATGAAGGTATCAAAAGTTCTATATGCAAAACAAAGATAAATCAAGCAATTATTTCATAATTCAAAGACAATGTACTTTAATAGAGGGATGAAATTATGACTAAAAGACTTCTAATAACCATCTTTTGAAGAATTATCAACAACCTAAATCCAACAATATCACCCATACGAAGTGAGCATGCTCACAACATAAGTCAAGCTAACGAAAGAAAGCCAGAAAGATTAGGAATACCAACAACTAACATCAAATCCGATCATCTTACCCCCGTAATCTTAGCATGCTAACATCTCACATAAAACTTAATCATCAAGCTCACATAATCTTAGCACGACCTCATCATAAAGTAAACTACGTAAACCCCATATAGTTGCAACATGCTTGCAAATTCAAGTAAAACTCAAACAACAGCCACACAATTTCAATATCACGACAACACAACCAAACTTAATCATCATAACGCAAAAATTTCAGCATGCTAATAGGTCCAATCGATCTAATCAACAATCCCACAAATTTTCAGAGTGCTCACAACTTAAGGAAGACTCAAATAACATAAACAAAATTTTAGCAAGTTAACAAGTCCTATATAATCTCAACTAATAAGCCCATGAAATTCCAACTCACTCACATCTTAACTAAAACTCAGCAGTAAACACATAACTTCAATATGCCCACATCGCAACCAAATACAAACATCCACATGAACTAGCATTCCTATCCACTCAACAAGTCAATATCTTCGAAAACATCAACTTCGAAGATTCCATAACATATATGAATACATTCATAAGAAGAACGTCGATCAAAAATTAAATCATTGCGAGCACTTTCATGTACAAGGTTTAAACAAACAAACAACATGCATATCAAACAAACAAAAAAAATCCCCACAAGAGCGAGCTACTTACCATCGTACTAAAGTTCCCCTTACTCAAATAGACCAATTCCCTAAACAATAGAAAGCATTACTTGAGGTTAGAACCCAACTAAATTACTAATTTGACTTCATTAATGTGATAGAAACAAGACCTTACTATCGAAAATGGAAGAACTTTACTGAGCATACAACCAATAGCTTGGGTCCTTGCTAGCTCAATGTCGAAAGAATTGGACATCTCAGATTAGATCGCTAAAGAGCAAAACAATAAAATTCTCACAAGTAAGAAGTACTTACCATCATACTAAAGTGCCTCTTACTCAGATTGATCAATTCCAATAACAACATAAAGCATTCCTTGAGGTTAGAACCCAACTAAAGTACTAAATTGGCCGCATTAATGTGACCGAAATGAGATCTTACTACTGAAAATGCAAGGAACTTTTGACCGCAACCCACTGCATCACCTCAAGTGCCCGGATCAAATTGTAATATAAGATGGTTAAAGAGACCGAGTGTCGTCCCCTGAGAATCAAATTATTATTCTACTTTGTACCAAAATAATAGTTGTCAAATTTTATCTAGGAAAACGAATGGTCATGCAACAGGTCTAACCTAGAAAGTGAATAAAATGAGAATGCTAATAGGGAGGTTGAAGGAAAATCAAGGAACAAGTAGTTTTATGGTGTTGGCATCGTAAAAGACGCAATTAACTATCTAATTCAACCTGAGAGATGAATTTAATTACCAATTTCCTAAGTCTAAGGTTATACACCCGGGATTTCCCCTCTTGAGGTCTACCAACCCTCACTAAGAACTCCTAACACGATGTCTTGCCATAAGAAGATAAAAAGTGACATAAAAGTATCCTATTTCAAACCTCACACGTGCCCCTATCACTTTCGCACGTAGAGAAGCATGCGTCTAAGTCCCAATATCTTACTTTACTACCACTTTTTTCGAACAAAGCAGTAAAATAGCATGCAATAAATTTATTGGCTAGATAAACATAAAGAATAATTCTGGAATTTAGAAAGAAAGTAGTAAATATGCATTAAGAAAACAAAATCAATAATTAATCATCCATAAAATAATCCAACACCATAAAACTAAAGGGTTTAGTTAAAATACATCATCAAATTCAGTTTGGAACAGCCCAATACAATAGATTTTAGAATAATAAAGAGAGAAAAGAAAACTCCTATGCCTATTCTTCCCCATCTCCAGCTTCGAAACGACTCCTGTGCTCGTGATTTTCACTCTTGAATACTAGTAAAGCTTTCCAATCAACCCCCGCGTGAATGCCTATTGAGTTTTTGTTTTGCTCCTTGAAAATTGCCTTGAAAACAGGTCTCAAAGTCGAACTCCCAATTAATTTCGCAAAAAGTAGCATATATAGTCCCAAGCAGTAGTGTTAAGATTCTAGGGACTAGCATTGAGACGCTGCCCTTTAATATGATAAACTTGCCACCATGTATTTATAAAACGGAAGAGAAAATTTTCACAGCGTCTCGACGCTACTTTGTAAATTTTGAATATGTCTCCTTTGTACTGAATGGCACCGAGACGCTATAATTTTAGCCTTTCAATGCTGCAACTTCTGTCTTTCTTTTTACTATTTGAGCATTTCAATGCTCTAGCCAGGCACTAAAACGTTGTGCTCTTGGGTTTTGGTTCTTTTTTATACATCTCCTTCATTTCTTCATTGAATTTGCTCTTCTTAGGGTTTTGTTGTGCTCTTCTTCGTTTTTCAACCCAAACAACATCGAATCTATATTTTTACCTCGAAATACTCGGTTCCTACAAATTCAACAAACAAAGCCTCAAAGTACACAATTCAACCCACAAAACTACTAAATTTAAGGCCCTAAAATAACACTTTTGGAATGCTATCAACTACCTCAAACTTAGAATTTTACTAGTCCTAAGCAAAAATAAAGCACAAGCATATAAGAGAATTTAAATGCTACCATACTTTAGACTATTAACTTAATGGACAATGACATGTAATGAACACAACAAAAAGAAACGTTCATGCACATTCTACAAGTAAGAAATTCAAAGGCAAATTCTTATCCTCTCTTGCATGTGTGTGTACAAGCCCACCCTATTCTAGTCCTTTCAAGCTCGGAATGCTTTTAATACGATTTTCCCTAAGATGAACCTACTTTGGCACTAAATCATTTTCAAATGAAGACTTCTAACTTTAAGTAACTTAAGAAAACTTATTTTTCTTTCTTTTTCATTGCTTTTCTTCTTCTTTGCTATTCTTTTTTTTCTTTGTTTTGCTAGAAAGGAAGGTAATATCACATTTGTTCTGGCTTACCCCCACTTACTAGGTGCTGAGTATCCAACTACAAGCAATACAACAAACCCTTCCATTTTGCTAAAAGAGGAGCCTAGTCAAGGCGTGCTACCTTCGTTCTAGCTTATCCCCACTTTCTAGGTGCTAGATATCCAACTACGAGCAGCTCGTCCATCCTAGGACAATACTCACTTTCCTTCAGTACTTTTAAGCACAACAGGAAAGGTGAAGTAGCCTCTTTAGACTTTTTTTTCAGCATAACATTTTTTTTCTCAACATAAGCTACTTAACCTAGAAGTTCACTATCCAATAATTGGACCATCTTGAGACATCTAAAGTCTAATCTCATTAACGATACTCTAAGCCATAATAACTCTAAACAGGAGGACTATGTACTAAAAAATATAAGGGAATCAAAGAAATATTTCGAATATAACTCACATAAGAAATATGCCTACTCTTCTTCCTATTTCAACTCATATCCACATCACAACAAATCATGGATAATCATAGTCCTCAACATACAAGCATGAGAAATTCTGCTTTTCAGCATTTGGTCAGGAGATCGACCATTCATTCTAATTAATCAAAACAAAAAAAAAATATCCAGAATCCAATATCATCAATCAACAATATATTTAGGAGCTCAGTACACAATTCACATGTAATCTATCCTAGCACCACACAGTACTCAGGACACCCGACCCCAAACTTAAAATCATGCATTTTCTTCAATGTATGAAAAAGAAAGACAAAGCCAGAGTAAACAGTATTAGCCTGGAGAGTGAGACGATCCACAACACAACAGGCAAGTGGACTGAGGACGGTTGTGCTATGGCTCCTAAAAATAGAGGGCAAGAAATAGAAATTGAAGGAGTATTTGGACCCACAAAAATAAATAACAAACTAACTAAAAACACTGGAAGGAAAGGGAAGAAACTTGGGTTGCCTCCCAAGAAGTGCTTGGTTTAACGTTCCTAGTTAAATGGGACATCAAATCATCAGTCTTTCACCACCATGTCCTCTATCCATCAAGCTTCCTTCCCGCACTCATTCTTAATCTTACAGAGTACATTTATGAAAATATTTTCTTCTACTCTACTCATACTAGCAGTTAAAACAACATGAGTAAAAGAATCACAAAAACTATATCTAAAATGCGCAAGTAGTGGTTTCAATTTTATATTGGGAGGCTTATCTTTTTCAAGCTTTTTATCATCATGCAGCACAGTCCTAAGGTTATCTCTAATATGTCTAACATATGAAGTATGGATGACAAGCTCAACCTTATGCATTTTGCCTAGGCTACCACAAATGAAATTCAACATGCTATTCTTTTCATCTGCAACAAAAGATATGATAACAAAATCAAATTTAATCTCAATAGCAGGTTTATCTAAATTCTCTACTTTATAGCACATACAAACCTCAACAAGGTGTTTTGTGGATCGATAGATATCGAACCTTACCTTCTCCTTGTCCACCCTCAATGTTCGCTTACCTTGCTAAACGTCAATCATGGCCCTTCCTATGGCCAAAAATGGTCTCCCAAGGATTATGGGTACCTAGGCATCTTCCGCCATGTCAAGCACCACAATGTCTCTAGGGAATATGAATTTATCGACCTCGACAAGAACGTCCTCCACCATGCATCGAGGGCGAGTGATGGACCTATCTGCCAACTACAACGATATTGTGGTGGGTTGCACCTCACCGAAATTCATTCTCCTGTAAACAGATAGAGGAATTAAGTTAATAGAAGCTTCTAAGTCACAAAGAGCACGATTAATAAAAAGATTGTCTATGGTGCAGGGAAGAATAAAACTCCCAAATCCTTTAGCTTTTCTAGCAACTTCTTCTACATGATCGCACTTCACTCCTCTTTCAAGTTCACTATCTCGTACTGCTCAAACTTTTTCTTTGAAGACATGATCTCCTTAAGAAACTTCACATAGTTGGGCATCTGTTCAAGCGCATTAGCAAAAAAAATGTTTATGTGCAGTTTCTTAAAGATCTCTAAAATATTAGTAAATTGAGCATCGAGTTTCTGTTTCCTAAAACATTGAGGATAAGGAATGACATTAATATTAACAAGAATATAATCAAAATACTTCCTTGATGATGACAATTTGGGTGCCTCCATCGATGTCTCCTCAACCTTTTCTTCATCTTTCATCTTCTCTTAAGCTTTCTCAGCCTTTTTCTTTGGTTCAGGCTCCTCCAGCATTTGACCACTCCTCAAAGTTATAACATTATATTGCTCCATTGAGTTTTCGGTATTGCTTGGGAACTTGCCTTTCTGCATGAGGTTGATGGCCATCTAGTTGATCTAAGTCTCTAAGTTCTTCAGGACTTTTTCTTAACTATCCACCTTGTTCTCCAAGTTAAAAGTCTGGTTCTTGGACTCCGTGATTAATGTAGCTAACATGTCCTTCAAAGATGGTTTTTCTCTCAAGTGGCTACTGTGAGGTAGAAGTAAGACTTGGAGGGTTCAAAACATTTTTGTTAGCGTAAGAGAAAGTTTCATGGTTTTGAATACTTGGATAGTAGTGCGTGGGCAATGGGTTTCATTGGACTACAAATTGGTTTTGTTGGGATCCTTGAAAGCCATAGTTCTTGCTAACGTAGTTGGCTTGCTCCAACTGAGGGTTTTTCCAAACAGGATATGAATGACATGCTACCATGGATGTAATCAACTGAGGCTTTCCCTGCATAGTTAGAGTATTTAGGGTGTTAGTCAATGTAGCCACGTGTGCTTTAAGAGCACTTACCTCATTGACATTATGAAGTTTAGGGACTCGAGCAGCTGATGTCTCTACATACCAATAGTAGCTCGTGGCAGCCATATCCTCAAGTATGGTGCAGGCCACCTCTGTAGTCTTTGAAAATAGCGAGCCACCTGCAGCTACATCCAAAATGGATTTAGTAGCACTAGTTAAACCATCATAGAAAAATTGGACTTGAAGCAAGTTAGGAAAATCGCGCTGAAGGCACTTATATAGGAGGTCTTTCTAACGTTGACATGCCTTAAACAACTACTCTGTCTCATATTTCCTAAAAGCACTGATCTCTAATCTGAACATCTAAGTTTTCTTTCGTAGGAAATATTTGTTAAAAAAATGTTTGAGCCAACTCGTCCCATGTGTTTATGCTTCCAGCAGGTAGTGTCTCCAGCCAATATTCCTTCATATGATCTTACACAAAGAAAGGAAATAAGTGTAAGCAAATGGAGTCAGCTGAAATACCACTTACCTTAACCATACTGCAAATTTTCAAGAATGATCGTATAGATTTTTAAGGGTCTTCAGTAGGTTATCCTTTGAAGACCCTCTCTCGAGCCATCTGAATCAATCCTGGCTTAAGCTTGAAATTATTGACTTTTACCAGCGCATGTGCTATCTCTGGCTGAGCTGTAGGAACTGACGGCTAGAAATAATCTCTGATCGACCGCGTAGCTTGTTGTTGCTCAGCCATGTTCACCTGCTCTGCCCTGTTCACTGTCAAAGTACTCCCGAATGTTCTATCTATTTCTGGATCAAATGAAACAAGGTTAGCTTCTTTAGCATGACGTATGCACCAAACACAAACAAAATAAAAACAAAAATAAATACACCCTAAAGTAAGACCGACAACAATATCTCCATATTAATAGAAATAAAAACATCAATCTTCTGCAACTAGTACCAAAATAATAGTTGTCAAATTTTATCTAGGAAAACGAACAATCATGCAACAGGTTTAATCTATAAAGTGAATAAAATGAGAATGCTAATAGGCACATAAAAAGAAGAAAATCAAGGAAGAAGTAGTTCTAGGGTATTGGCATTGTAAATGACATAAATTAAATATCTAATTCAACCCGATAGATGCATTTAATTACCAATTTCCTAAGTCTAAGGTTATAAACCCGGGCTCCCCCTCTCGAGGTCCACCAACCTTCACTAAGAACTTACTACACGATGTCTCGCCATAAGATAAAAAGTGGCATAAAAGTACCATATTTCAGACCTCATACGCTTAAATTTGCACATAGAGAAACATGCGTCTAAATCCCAATGTCTCACTTTTCTACGTTCTCTTTGGAACAAAGAAGTAAAACAGGATGCAATATATTTATTGGCTAGATAAACGTAAAGAATAATGCTGGAATTTAGTAAGAAAGCAATAAAGATGCATTAATGAATCAAAATCAATAATTAATCATCCATAAAACAATCCAACACCATAAAACGATTGGGTTTAGCTAAAATACATCATCAAATTCAGTTTGGAATAACCCAATACAACAAATTTCAAAATAATAAAGAGAGAAAAGAAAACTCCCGAGCCAATTCTTCCCCGGCTCCAAACCAACTCCCATGCTCTTGATTTTCACCTCAAACACTAGCCAAGCTTCCAATTTAGCCCCAACGTGAATGCCCACTGAATTCTTGTTTTGCACCTTGAAAATTGCACTAAAAATGGTCCCCAAAGTCGTACACCCGATTAATTTCGCGAAAAGCAACATAAATAGTCCCAAGTAGTAGCATCGAGACACTAGGGACTTGTTGGGTTTTATGTCCTAAAACTCAGTGGCATGTAAACATATCTATCATCAATAAAGTAGTTATTGAAGTTATTTAGTAAAGTTGTTATTGAATTAAATATAACTCTATAAATCCAAT